>JAUZST010050923.1:0-24827 GCA_034779995.1 Parotocinclus haroldoi | reverse complement strand
TATTATATATATAAAGCAAATTAGTTAAGCAACTTAGAGACAAAAATACATTTTCTTCTTATTTATTTATATATCTCTACTATTCCAGATTACAGTCAATAAACTTAGCAAACAAGTTGCCAATCAGCTGTATGAATGTACGAAATCCACACCAAATGCATGGCATGTAATAGAAGAAAATAGAGCTTTCTTGTTGAACAAAGACCCATCAAGTCTGAACTGAAGAAAGAAAAAAAACTGCGTTCCAGATTAAGAACCTGATCCAATTTTTGATGGTAGTTGTAGTATCATGGTTTGGCCTGTTTTGCTGCATCTGGGCCAAGACGACTTGCCATCACTGATGGAACAATGAATTCTAAATTACACCAGCAAATTCTCCCAACTACATCCCAGAGTTGAAACTGTTCTGAACAGTTGGACAGTTGAACAGAGGAATGGGTTAAGATCTCTCCAAGCTGATTTGTAAGACTGATCAACAGTGATAAACTAGGGGGTCACACCAGACACTAAAAGCAAAGGTTCACTCAGTTTTGCCACTCACTGATATGCAATTTTGAATATTATTTCTCAATAAACATACGACCAAGTCATATTTTGTCTTATTTATGTAATTGGGTTATCTTTTATCTAATTTTAAAACCTGTGAGAAAATTATGGTGTTTTGCTTCATATTTAAAAATACGCCATTATTAAGGGTTCACTTTCAAGCGCCGCTGTACAGCTCAGCTGATTAAATACACCAGAGTTTTACATACATTTTCCAACCTGAAATGCATATAATTAATAATGTGATTAATAATGATCCACCCCACCACTCGCAATTCATTTCGACCTACATAGCTTGATCAGTTTTATCTCTTTCAGAAATAACAATCTTAAACTAAAGGTAGGATTAGGCCTACTTACCATTAGATCACTTACAAGCAAAGCTGTGATTGTCAATTAATTGATCACTGATAAACACTTAAGACAAGCGCTCTGTCTTGGAAATTTGGATTAGACCAGATTAATATTAGCCTTAAACAAAGCCTCCCTGGGTACAGTTATGTTTAACATCACAATGATTGTGGAGGAGGTGTAGCCTCTGGTTCTGATCTGACCGTTAGTGCTAAGTCCCATTATAAGGCTAATACATTTGAAATACTGATTCTTAGTGTGACTGACCCATAATTATGTATTAAGTCTAAACCATACTGTTTTCAGCTCATTACCATTTACTGCCCTTCCGTGTATTTACTCAGAATTTTGCTAACTTTCTGTCCTGCTTTCAACAGATAAGGCTTTTATTGTAGCTGATATTAATATTCACTTGAAAATGAGCAGCATCCACTTAAAATTGCTATTGAGTCCATTTTAGAATCTATAAGAATCACTCAAAATGTGATGGGACCGACCCACTAGTGTAATCGTATTTTATATCTAATATTAACATTTATAGATAACCTAGATGTTTTCTTTCAAAGTGAGTTGAATTCTGAGCACTGTCTCTTAGTTTTGGAGCTATATGTATCAAATAAAAATCTCCTACTCCCTCGTTATCACGCGTAGTATGATATTACTTCTGATACTCCAGCTATGCTTATTAATTCCACACTTTTAACAAACCTACATAGCACGATCATCTTGGGCTTGCAACAAACCAACTAGAATGCATATTACGTTCAACCATGGATAGAGTTGCTTTTTAGAGTCAAATGTATTAGAGAAAAAAGGCTTGCACCTTGGTACAATGACCACACCCATACTTTAAAACAAAGATCTTAGTTTGAAACGCAAGTGGCATCACAGTAAATTGAAGGCATGTAAGATAGCTTGGAGAGATAGCATGGCAGGGCTTAAATAGACCCATACCAACGCTAAAGCTATGTATTTTTCCGCAATCATAAAGAAAAAATAAGAATATTCCTACATTTCTATTTAGTACAGTCTACAGCTTAACTAAAAACATTAGTGAAAGTAACTCTGAAGTTCAGCATGACTTCAGTAATGACCTCATTACTTTCTTTAACGCTAAGATCATTTAGGCATACAACGCAGTGTTCATCAAATCACCCATCTATTCAGCAACCTTCCAGGTGCAGCACTAGTGTAGATGTCTGATTAATTAGCTGCAAATCAGGACAAGAATGTTTTACACCAGTAATTAATACTGAACCGTCGGCAACATGCTTATTAGATCCAATTCCTACACATTTACTCAGAGAATGAATACCTAGTATTATAGAACAATTGCTTATTGTTTTAAATTATTCAGTTACCTTTGGTTATATGCCAAAATATTTTAAATGTTCTGTAAGTAAATCCCTGATTTAAAAGCCAATCTGGACTGTTGTGTGCCGTCTAATTACAATGATATATTAATATAATCAAATAATGGACGTGCTTCTTTTATTGTTCTAGTAAATTTAAGTGCAGCATTTGACACTATAGATCAGGATATCTTTCTGCATAGGCCAGAAAAAACGTTCTGACCTGTATCAGATTTAAGCTCTAATCTCTCAAAAGTGAAGTACGGTGTCCCTCAGGGGTCTGTGCTTGGCCCACTATTATTCTCCTTGTACATGCTACCTTTAGGCACAATTATCCATAAACATGGCATTAGTTTTCACTGCTATGCAGATGATACAGCATATCAATGATATCAGCAGATCAATCCTGTCATCTCTACACTGGTTACCAGTTAACTTTTGCATTGATTATAAAATACTTCCTGTAACTATAAAGCCCTACATGGTCTGGTCACATTTTATCTGAGTGAACTCTTAGATTATTACTATTCTATTCATCTACTTATTTCACAAGTTTCAGGACTTATTTTAGTTCCTAGAATTAAAAAAAGACACAGCAGGGGGAAAGCTTTTTCAAACATGCGCCCCCCCCCCAACTATGGAATAAACTAGACTGACTACTTTACATTGTATCAAAGTGTCATACCTTTACTGTTCTACCATTAAAATAATGTAATGTAATAAAGTAGTGACATAAAATACGAGGGGTGTACTGACTTTTGGAAGTTGTGGAGTTGAAGAGTAAAGAGTTGAAGTATAGTATAGACTGTCTCGGCAAGTATACAAAAATGGTTTGCAAGTCAATATGAGTTCAAGTTTCACATTCATAGCAACAAAGTTGTCAAATTTCATTTATGCCACACACAGCTACAATTGTGCCGACTGTCAGATTTATATTGCAATGCTATTTTAATGTGCAGAGATTCATTATGCATCATCAAGAATATGTCCGTTTATGAACACTAAACAGACTTCAAATGCAGACACTCTCAGATGAGTAATATTAATTAATATGCATTTTATGGTCATCACTTACCCTGTACAGTTCATTTGTCTATACTTGGGTTCAGAAGTCTAAGACCACTGGTGAAAATACTTATTTGGACCTTTGGTTAGAAGTTTTCATACTTCAGCAGGTAATGAGTGAAACACACCTCAGAGCTTTGCAATACCTACTGGAAAATCTAAAAAGACCTAGGAGTGCTGGGTGTCAAAGACTTACCTATAATTTCACCTGATCTATACACCACAGAGCATTTATGGGGCACCTGAAGACAGAGAACCATCAGAAGATGCTCAAGATGCTCTTTGGACTCATCAGATTTTGCCAAAAGAGTCCATGCCAGCTCACATGTATGCTATCATTCCAGACAAAAAGGGGGAACATACCACACATACACATTTTTAAAAGATTAACCTTAAAATTTTAAAAGAAGACCATTATACTGATTATATCATTAGCAATAAAACGTATTAAAAAAAGGATTTTGGATACAAGTAATTTATTTGTATAGTGTTGTTTACAATGGAGCACTGTTTTAAAGCAGCTTTACAACTTCAGATTAACTTCTAACTTATCAGGCCAGTGGGTGTCAGTGGCAAGGGAGAGCCAAGGGTTACAGTGTCAAGCAAAAACTACCTAAACCTAAGAAAAAAACTTTGGAAAGACCAAGACGCAACAGGGACCAAGCTTCCTTTAGTGGCTGCGATATAATATGAAAGAATTAAACTAATGCATCGAATCGTTAAGGTCATAATAATTGTTTAAGTAAACAAAAACTAAGATATTAACACAGGACATATACTAAACATTTTAGATACAATTAAATATTATTAAAAAATATAATACATTAGAATATAAACTGTGGAATGGGTTGGCATAGTGGTTAAGGTACTGGACTAGGGACCAGAAGGTCCAGGGTTCAAATCCCACCTCTGCCATAGCTGGGTCCCTGAGCAAGGCCCTTAACCCACAATTGCTTGGACTGTGAGATATCATAATGTAAATATCGCCAGTTTGAGGTTCATCACACAGATGACTGGTAGGACTTTTTTTTTAATTAATTAGCAAACCAGTTTTATTGTTTATAGATGAATTGCTCACTCTAATATAAACTTAACTGCATTACTATTTTGAACATAATAACATGCATATGCCATTAAAGGACTGCAGTACATTCTGACAATTACCCAAATTTACATTGACCATAACATTAGTGGCAACATTAGTGGCTGCTGCTGGTCTTTCAAAGAGGAAAGAAGTAAGAAGAAACTCATTGTCAGCTTGCATCATAAAGATTGTCAATTTATTTATGTGTAACCCTGCCCTCATTTCATTTTTAAGAAAATGGCTTGGGACCCTATTGTACCAACTAGACATCTTTTCCAGGGACTTAACCAGCGTTCTATCAGTGGCCAACATAGCTAGCTGCTTAGATGGCCTAGCCCGCTGTGCTGTCATTATGAGACTTGAGCCTTTTTAAACAGGAGAAATTCTGTTCTACACCCATAGATGTAGCTCCAATTGTTACCACTAAAGATACAAGTTTTTACAGCTGTGGCATTGCACTGTCCAACTCCATGTGTTTTAGAAAAACCAAGTAATCACAGTTTTCCGTTCCCCGTTAAGACCTGGTTTGAATACAGAACACTCTGGGATGTCTTCTCTTGTCAAACTTTCCTTGATTGACTATTTCTAAGAAGTGCAAACTTTCCAAATTTGAAAAAATGTAGAGGAATCTGTATTCTGTGGAGGAATGTGATTTCTGCAGCGCTCCTGATGATCCCGGAATTGGGAGAGACTGCGCTCTGTCATGGGCTCATGTTTTGGGTCGAATGTGAGGCTTGCTGCTTTGACATGAACAGCTTGGAAAGCCTGCTCTGACCTCTTTTCTTTGAGAAAAGCAAGAAGAGACTCAATTCGTTTTTTGCACCAGAGAACATCCATGGCCCCCTGCTGGATGGTATCAAAGACAAAGTCTCTGAGAAGATATGAGCATATGTAAACACAAACTCAAAATACTCAAAACATTTGGTACAATCCAATTTGTTGTCATCATCCATTGGCTTATCTGCAATTACATTATAAAAAGTCTGCAGGAGGCCATCATAGTTGTATGCCGCAGTGCTCAGTATCTGTGATGTGAAATTCCATAAAGTATGAACATTTCTGGGCAACCTTGAACAGTCTGCAGACACAAGAAAAGAGGTCGTCTTTGTAGATTTGGAGAAAACATGTGGTAAACCCAGAGAGCGATGCAAAAGATATTCTGCACTCAGACAAGCATTTAGTGCGCTGTGACAGCACCAGATTAAGTCTGTGTGAATCACACTGCACAATCATTGCACTGGCGACAATTGCCTTTACTTTGGCATGCAGACCATTGAGGGCTTAAGCCATGACAGCAGCCCCATCGTATGTCTGTGCCACAAATTTATCCCTAAAATTGTATCCCTGCATGTTTTCATCTAATACTTCAATAGCAAACTGAGCGTCTCACTCCTCAGAAACATCAATAAAAACAATAAAGCGCTCCTGAATCGTACCTGCTTTATCAACATAGAGAACAGTGAGAGAAAGTTGATACTGGCAAGCAATATCAGAGGTTTCTTCACCTGCCATCCTAAAACGGTTGAATTTCATATCTGATCTCATTAGAAACAGTGGCTGCAAAAGCAGAAAACGCGTCACTTTGAGTAGAATGAAACAACCCAGAAAACACGGTTTATGACTGGAATTGTGTGGCCAGGACAGAGTTATATTTGGATAATGTTTCTAATCCTTGTTGGACTACTCACTACTCTTATCATGCTACCTAAATAATAGCTCCTTTAAGAATTCCCTGTTGACTGTTTCATTTTGTTTACAACTTGAATGCAAGGACCTTCATTAATGACCTGCCCCGGTATCCTGATCAGTGTTAGGTGTTGATCTGTACTGCTGTTTAATCCTACATTTCTCCTCAACCTAAGGCAGGCTATCAAATGACTTTGCCAAAAACAGGTTGACAGAATTAGCATCATCTTCCATTGTGGGCATTTAGCTAGCTGGCTAGTTCACGCCAACCTAGCCAACAGTATTAATGTTTGATTGAACGAACTAACAAAACGATATTTAAACTCAAACACGAAAATGTTGAAAAATAGGAAATACTTTGTGTGTTTAATTTACAGGCAAATAATTGAACAACGGAAATGGTCAAGTAATTTCACCAAGCAAATACCACAAAATGGGTTGCAGTTTGTTTTTTTACTTCACTTGCAATACAATTCTCCCAATGATTATGTGACAATGTATAGCTCAAAATAGCCCTCAATCAAAACGGTATTCAGTCTCTTGACTGATCATCCAATTATCATGCAGAAGCTCAGTGTCCAGGGCAGCCAAAGGCGGTCCACGCTGAGCGTCTGGGGGCATTAGCCTTAAATTATTAAAGTCAAACATTTTTTAGGTAGCCTTCAATAAGCTTCTCACAATAAATATTCTGGATTTTAGTCAGTTTCTCCTGATAAAACTAGTGTAACTGAGTCAGTTTTACAGACCTTCTTGCTCACACTCGCTTTTTCAGTTCTGCCCATGAATATGCTATGGGACTGAGGACAGGGCGTTGTGATGATCACTTCATTATCTTCACTTTTTTTGTCCTTAAGCCATTTTGCCTAAACACTGGAAGTTTTTTGAGGTAAATGTCCATTGGAAAGCACTTTTGGGCCCAGACTTTCACTTTCTGATTGATGATTTGCTTCACCATCTCCACATAATTTTCATTCATCATAATGCCATCTATTTTGTGAATAGCACCAGTCCGTCCTGAACAAAACTCCCCAACAACAAGATCCTGTCACCCCAGTGATTGACTTGTGATTGTTATTTGGCTTGTAAGCACCCCTTTTTTACTCCATACATCACAATGCCCCTTATGGTCAAACAGTTTTTAATTGTTTTTTTTTTATTTTATTCTATAATGCACATCCATTTAGGTCATGTCGACATAGGACAAATTTTAGTGGTGATAGAAAATATATGCTTTTGTACCTGTTTTCACCAGCATCTGCACAGAGTACCACCGAGTTAAATTGTGGGGTTTTTTTGTTTTTTGTGCGATCTAATGTATTTGCATTTTTTGAACAGCAGAGGGTATTATACAACATGCTCACATACACATATTCCATTCTCGATGAGACTCCTAAATTCTTATAATTGCAGGAGATTTTTTTTTTACATTTTTAATTTAAAGTTCACATTCTTTTGAATTGTTTTTCTTAAACTTAAAAAGGAAAGCCAAGATCAGCCCATGCTGAAAAAAATTATCAAATAACTGAGTTTCAAGGCATTAAAAAGAGAAGTTAATCAATTTAGTCAATTTGTGATAAGTAGCAGATTCAGAATGAACTCGTCTTCAAAATTATAGTGCTCTGCAGTCTGTAGTCAAGGAGATGTTAACACAACTTACATATTTGATCGTTTCATATTCTATATTTTAGGGGAAGCGGAGCTTCCCTTGCAGTCTTAGACAAATCGTTACTGATTATCATAGTCATTAGCATAAAGGGTATTTTCACAAGAAACTGGATGCAAATGATTAGTAAATGATCTGTATCCCTTGCAGAGACTATGCTGAAAACACAGGTGGAACATCTAGACAGCATCCCTTTAACCCCTTTAATTATTTATGGAAATTCACAATACTAGAGATTACAGTAATGTATGGTCACAGCCCTGTGTCGGGGAAACACTTAAAATTCTATTATGTTAGTCATGCCAAGTTGTTTTAACAGAAGCCAAAAATGTATTGACTGACAGTATTACAAACAACACCGAAGAGCAGCCACATTAAACAGTGGACTATGTAGTTATAGGCTAGAGAAAATATACAGTTAGTGGGAGAACAAAAAGGAGTATTATTACAATAAGACAGGCACATGCACTTACAAACACCACTAGCTAGTTGACCAAAAAATTAGGGGATATTTCATTTTGAATTTTTGTGAGCTGTACAAGCAAGTAGCTGTACACAAAGTCACACACAAACGCAAGTAACTTGCACTAATAAGTCCTTAAACACATCAATTGAGTTGTACCAATCGCTTGTCAATATGTGAGGTAATGATGAGCTGGTAAAGTAGCTACACAAACACCGTTAAACTCAATCTCCTGCAGCGCCGATTGGTTGTTAAGGTGACGAGCTGTTTAGGGGTCCAAGATTTTCATTACTTATGGTAATGTTTTACAATTTTTAAGACCTCAGTCGTTATTGCAAACAGCTGTTGATTGGATGGACATGAATAATGCATTACTGTACATAAGCACAATATCACTATTTGTTAATATGTGTGGTATCATTTCTGGCTCTAATCCCTTATAATAAGATTAATTTTGATCCCTGGAAAGTAAGTCCCTGGATGCAATACATGCTGTGCTGTGCATTATTTACTTAGCATTACTTGCAA
Organism: Parotocinclus haroldoi; assembly: GCA_034779995.1. Taxonomy (NCBI): domain Eukaryota; kingdom Metazoa; phylum Chordata; class Actinopteri; order Siluriformes; family Loricariidae; genus Parotocinclus; species Parotocinclus haroldoi. The sequence continues at coordinate 16,089 of JAUZST010050923.1, read as the reverse complement.
TATAATGAAACACAACTAAAATACAATCAATAGACTGATTTGATACCTACTGCTGAATTACACTCTCCCTAAGAGCCAAGTAGCTGAAAAGGTCATTGACAGTGGTAAGTCTATAAAATATATTTGTTGTTTCATTGCTTTGACCTGTCCTTGGATTGAGATAAACTACACTGTTAATTAACAAAAGTAAAGCCTTTGTTCATTTTTCCATCAAATGCTGGTTAATGTACAATGGCTGTCAATGTCAATCGTCCAGTTCCCAGTCTCACTTTTCATCTGCTTCTCGTGGTGACTCCTGGATCACGGTGACAACAGGCTGAGATGCTCAGCCCATTACTGTCCACAGAAAACAGCTCCTCCAGGAGGAACCCTAACCTTTCCCATGTCAGCTCTGAGATACAATCCCTCTCGGGGACATGCCTAAAATTCTTATCAGTTGACACTACCATATCCTTGCAGGATGCTAAGACTAGGGTTGAATTCATAAGTTTATATACATAGGAGACATTTAGCCAAACCAAATTTATTTCTTACAATTCCCTCTTTTAGGCCAGTTAGGAAGACTACTACAGTTTAAAACTTAGTTATGAGAATAATGCTAGAGTCAAGTAAATCTTTCATCTTTTTTGTTTCTTCCATAAAAAGTCCAGTGGATCTGGAGGTGACATACACATGTTGAGTATTTGGTAGCTTAACTTAGCTATCCTCTTCATCTCTTTTGGGACATAAGGCTGCAACATAAGTATTTGGTAGCATTACCCTTAAATTGTTGAATTTGAGTCAAACATTTCAGGTAGCCTTTTTCATTCATCATTTTTCTTATTTTTAACTTAAAGCAGAGATTTTTAAAAATGGAAAGCTAACTTAAAAAGGAAAGCTTTCACTCAGTCATTTAAGATATAAAACCAATGTTTTTATTTATTTCTTTTTAATTTTAGGGGTACGGTTTTTGATTAAAAATTATTAGAAAATGTGTTTTGTTGTGTATTGTATAATCGGTAATCGTAAGAAAATCGAATCAACTCAATTTATTGTTACAGCCCTATTCCTGATGTTGAACACAGGGCATAAACGTAAGCATGCGTTGAACTGTAAATCGAATCTGTAAATCCCGTTGCTGAGCAAAAGAGAATGATCTCCTCTCTCAGGCATCGAGTCATGTCTGTGTCTGTACCTACTCAGAAGACACTTCCAGGTTCTCAAAAAGGGCTATTACAGTTAAAGGCTAGGGAATTGCCACTTTTCAACCTGAGTGGTGATGTTTTATAAAACTTATGGGATTAAAATGTTATTTTGCATGTTCAGTACAGAAAAAGAGCTGAGACCATGAACCTTTTAGTGCTATTCCATTTTGACCCAGAGTAAAACCATTGGCGAACAGGTGAGGCAGTCTGCAGAGAAAGGCAGCCCATGGCGAATCACACAGCTACGAGCACAGCAGGAAGAAAAGCGTTAGACAGAGATGGAGAGAGAGAGAGGGCGAGAGAGACAGAGACAGAAAGAGAAATCAAGGTCTGAGTAGGAGGAAGATGCCAGAGGGAATCAAAAAGTGCACCCGTCGGCAGCTGAGACATCCTGATTTTAGAACATTTATAGATAACACAACACACACAAAAATTCATACTCTTTCAAACACACACACATACAAACACACAGTAATCCCACTGAAGCTGTAACCCCAACTGCTTTAAACGGAACTAAGACTAAACACCCACACCAGTGAACAAAGTGACCTAACGAGATGTGCATTTGTTAAAAGGGTACCCTGCACATGCAAGATGCTGAATAGGAGCTGAACAAATAAAGGTAGGGAATATATAAATACTGTCTATATACAAAGCGAAGTTTAAAAAGTCTGTGACACTGATTTGGTCCAGGTCCACTGTGGCCAACCATTGGATTAAGCGGATATGGAAAGTGAGAGGGCGCGTACCTTAAGTGTTTGCGTGAAAAGGGAGTATACAGGAAGAATGCAAGGAAAAGCACCATAGCGAGTATATCAAAGGAAATCATGGCTGTCAACCACTTCTTTGAATTGGCAGGATTCCTTTAAATACTATGATCAGAGTGTACCTGTACAGAGTGACTGCAACCCACATAAATACACACATGCAAAAGTGCACGCATGCGCGCACACACACACACACACACAGACACACACAGACACACACAGACACACACACAGACACACACAAACACAGACACACACAAACACAGTAACAGTTCAGATGTGTCGACTGACAGAACGCCAGTGTGTGGATTATGGGAGGAACCAGAGTACCATACGTCTGCAAAACTGGGACAAGTTAAGTCTTTGTCAAGACCAAGACATAACCAAAACCAGATAAAGATTTGTTTTGTCAAAGAAGAACAAAAGGAAGAAAATGCAATTAGTTTGTAATTTACCTTACATTCAGTATCCCTCATTATACAGAGTGAGTCAAAAGACACAGGACACATCATGTGCTGCGTTGTGGACTTTTCACAAAGGCTGCCAAAACCATTGTTGAGGTTTTTTTTTTGATAGCATGCATGGTGCATTGCTTAATGTCCACAGTCCTGATTTCTCAGAATTTAGTTATGAGAGATACAACAGTGCTGTGTAATATTCATGGTTCTTTGGGTGTTGGTTGTTAAAGTCCAATGGTATGGCAGTTGTGTTGCAAATACATCAAATACCTGTGATGAACAAAAAAAGTTTAGAAATTTCTGTGTTGATCACTTTTGAACCACAAGAGATGTTGCAGCAATTGATTTCTGATACAATTCTGGTCTTCTTTGATATGCTACATGACCACCTTACCACTGAAAAAAAAAAAAAAAAACTTACCCTTGATCCATTATGGCAACTTTTAAGATGGTGGCCACATTCTGGACATGGCCTAAAAGATAGGCTCACTCATTACTTGCAAATTATGTCATTTTCCCTTCTGCTTCTGAAATAAAAGGATGTCCTGTGGCTCTTGACTGACCCTGTATAGTGATAAATTAAATTCCATTTCGGCATATATTTTGTAAAATATCAAATTAAATAATACGTGCTCTAAACTTAATATTAATTATGAATATTAGATTGTATTCTTAGTCAAACTAAAACAATGCAACTTTCTAAAGCAATTGATGGTAATTATTCATAATTCAGCACAAAGCCAGCTGAACATAATCAACAACATCCATTCAGTCCACTTTTTTTATTAAAAGCAAATTAAAAAACATAATAATAATTTCAAAATTTGAAAAAAAGATTTTGGTAAAGTGAGCATTTGAATTATTTAAAATAAACTGTTATCGTTGATTGGATATCGAACAAAAAAGGTAGATTATCATTTAGGCATCTAGATAGAGGAGTGATGTTTTCTGTTTGAATGGAGTGTCGTTATTCAATACTGATTGAAAAAAAATTACCCCAGACAGATGCATTGTATTTGGCTGGTATCGACAACAATCTCCGAGAACACTTTACCGAGACCCAAGACCTGATTCTCTGGAGGTCACAGCACTAAACACTGTTCCTGTGTCCTCTAAACATTCTGTAACAACATTTTATTTAAGATTCTTATTTCTATGTCCCGAGCTTTGCTTTTGTATACACTTTTTAAATTTTGGGTCAGGATCTGCAAAAGTATACAGACTAAGCATTATCTTTGAACAGGACAATATTTCTAGGAACATTCTGTCACACCTGCTGGCCTGTCTGAAATGTTACACAGAAAACAAGACAGGAGGCCACAAGGTCTAAGTTAATCAGAATGAAGTATAACGTCTACAAATCCTAAATGTTATGTCCTCCTATGGTGACACAGCAGGTTTGTCTCAAAACCTAGTGAGCTGCCTACATAGACAGCATTTTACATCATAGTATGTGCGCTGACCACAAAAAGGCTGTCTGAATTTTTAGAAACCTTAAAAATGCTGCATACTGAGATACCATACTTTGGCCGAAATTTAATCAAGGATCAAACACTTCTTGTTCCTATAACCCCATGATGCAATGCATGCAAAACTACAGAAAATTAGGGGATATTTCATTAGCCAAATTTGTGTATATTTACAAACATAGCAGACAGGAATGGAGGCAAACAGTAATTCTTTTAATTTAAATCTTATGCTAATTCTTTCGGGTTTTATTTAGTTTCATGCCATATAACCGCATAAAATAGTTTTTTCCCCCCAATTTTGTCTGTAACCATTTTGCAACTTTGTACATTGAAGGGGTTCGCATTTATGCTATTGGATTTTTAAGCCTCTGGCAACAACAAAATCAAGAGAAGATTGAAAATCAAGAGAACAAGATCAAGAGAACACTGAGGCAATACTAGTAACTGAGGTAAATAAAAAAAACGTGCAGTGGGTGGGAAGCCATGATGCAAACACTTTCTATAAAAATAGTCTCAGCAATCTATCTTATGAAGATGGATGTCTATTAGAATGCTGCCCACTTAAATAGTCAGTGCCTATATTGGCAGCTCATTAGGTTTTAAGACAGATGCATGAGGATATATGATTAAATACACAGTATCCATTAATTTACTCATTCTTAAAATTGTTTAATCCAGTGTAGGGTGTCTAGATTCTGTTGCTTATCAGCAACACAGGCCACAAGATATAAAACAACTTCAGACATTGTGATACTCCATCGCTGGGCATACAAAAACACACAGAGACACACTTTAGCGACACCAATACAGGTCTTTGAAATGTGGGAGGAAATTACAGTACTTGGATAAAAACGGAGAGAACATGGCAGAGTATGGGCTGGGAATTTAAACAGAGATCTCTAGATATCCAGGGGTCCATTTATTTTAGTTCATATTTACTTTAGTCAGTTCATTTTTATTTTTACATTCATTAACCTCTTTCCCAAACAAATTAAGTCGCACTAAGCAATTATTAGTAATCAATCCTGCACAATTACGGATTTCACTTTACACAGAAAATTAGACTGCAGGCTCTTTTTTAAGGGTTATTGATCCATGGTATTGATTCCTGATCAATAGCTGGGTAACTCAAAGAGGTGTTTGTCAACCAGTTGAAAAGACAATGATTGTTGTTTCAGAGTGACAGGAAATCTTTTTTTCTTGTCATGGTTGTTCTGTCCGTTTTGTTTTCAGTGTGGATCATTTGTGCATACCCAAAAACCAGTGGAATAGCCAAGGGCTGGCCAGTGTATCCACGGTGAGAAAAGTGGTCCTTCTGAGTGGAACAGACATGTTCAGATCAATGCAGTCACCAAGAAACAAAAGTAATGACACAGCATTCAAAGGATAATGCAACATTAATGTGTGTGTTGCCCTGGTTCATCATTTACTCTATTGGAATGACATTCCAATTTAAAAAGACAGATATCTAAAGCCCAATCAATAAGTGTAAACCCAGAGGGGTAAAACTGCCCATTGACTGAGTACTGCAAATCTTTGGTGTCACAATAACGGTATTTCAGTCAGTACACACAACTAGTATTAATATTACTAGAATTACAAGTGTAACAAAACAATAATAGCAAACTGTCAGTACGCACAACAAACAATCAACTAACAAAGGAATCTGTAATCATTATTAGTTAAATATTGTAATGAGTTCAGTACATTAACTTGTACTCTACTACAATTCATCAGGCAGTGCTGTACAGTGTCTTGGCCATTTTGAGTCTGTTTATGGCCACAATGTCCACAGTTATAAGACACATTTTATTTCCTATTATAATTTATTATAATTTTTAAGACCTCATTCGATAATTGAATGGACGTTATTCATATGGTCATAAACAGCACATAGCTGTAGTTAATATCAGTGACTTTTCTCATTAATTGTGTCCACACAATTCATCCACAGTTAAAGCACGTCGAAATGAACCACAAAGTTCCTTTTTAATGGGCTGCACACTAATAGCCTAGCATAACAGGTTTAAAATCCTGGCATATTAATACAGAATTCATAGTCATACCAGTAAACAGTACACAATAAGACAGTTCAATAACAAGTGCTGAACAACATTCTTACAGAAATAAAAAAGAAAAACGCAGTTAATGTAGAGGTGTGTATATGGACCATGTGTCATTGAGAATGTGTGTGTGTGTGGGGAGTGGTATCAGTGTTTTCAAGCCACATTGACCTTCCACTTTTTGCTCAGTGGTAAAGAATTAAATTGCCTAATGATAACTGAGGTTAGCTCCTACTCTCAGGCACACAAACAAATACCCTCTCATGTATTCTGTCCTAGAAAAAATACCATACAATGTTAAAATAACACTTTTTTGCGTTATTTTCCAGGGTTCAAATCCTACCTCTAGATGCGACTGTTGGGCCCTTAAGGTCCTTAACCCACAATTGTTTGGTTTTGTAAGACTCTATCAACTGTAAGGGTAATAAGGGTACATGATAAATGGTATATGAGAACATTCTGTCTGTGAATCCTGAGTGAGTTCAAGTGGGGCTTTCACATCTACAAACTCACAAGCTTACCGTCCAAAAGAGAACAAAATACACAAAATACACATTTAGTAGTTGACCTTTAGTTTCAAAATTTTGTCTCATTCAACAAAGGCTGCCAAGAGCATCTGCACAGAGGTCACAGAATCCTTGCAGAGCTCCCCAGCAGTTTTCACACACTTTGTGAACACAATGGCTGCTAGAGCAAATCAAGTGCTACTAGTATAGCGAAAGGAAAAAAACAAATCACAAAACAGAGCTCCTTAAAATCCCTGCAGTTTCAACTAGACAACAGCTGGATACAATGGAAAGAAGAGATACGTGTACACAAATGTATTGTCTCTTGGGATTTTCCACTAAGCAAAATACTAGTGAAGTAATCTTCACTTCTGTTTTAACAACAGAAGTCTCTGAAATCTCAAACACTTTAGGCAAACATTTGCATTTCAAACCAACAGATTATTTGGTTTAATTTAAAGTACTTAGTATTCGTCAAACAGTGGTTATTCTTGCCATTAGTTTATCAACATTTTGCTTGGCTTTGTTTGACAATGTCATTGTGATGTGCTTCTCACACAAGCCAATCAACTATGCTGATCCATGAGCAGAGGCGATCACTCACTCAAAAGCCTTACTTATAAAGCTTACGATTGGAACAGAATCTGTTCTAAGTTAGGTAATGTGTTTAGTGCCTTCTTTGTTCAATTTACTTATGTTTGTGTGTATGATTTTCCACTATTCATTATAATAAGCTGTAAATGATTTGTGAATATGTGCCTGTCCTATTGTAAATAATACTTATTTGTTTTTTGCCCACTACCTGTGTATTCTCTTTAACCTATAACTCAATAAACTGAATCACATTTAGTCATCAATTCTGTTTCATCTGGCTAATCTTCCTTGTTGTTCATAATGCTGTCTATCATTCACTTTTTGCTTTCTGTCAAAAAAACTAATCATTCAGGTTCATCATCTTCATTCAGTCTATCAACTATGTAACTATGGTAATCTCTGAGCAATGTCCAACTTTCTGATTTAAAAACCATGTGAACATTAAATATTGCACACGTACATAAATAACGAGAATACCTATTACATTATCTGGGCTATAAAAAAGAAAGAATTGAAACAGACACCACAGCTGCAATTGTGTATATCACTGAATCGAGTGACACTGTGACTGCATTTCAAATGACTGGTTCTTAATCGTTTGGTACATTTTGGGAATTGCTGCATCAAGTAGATACATGGGAAAACATAATAAACCTGATCATTTATGCCCAGCAGGGAATCAAGATCCAGTTATCACTCTTAATACCTATCCGAAGCTTATGGGCACAGTTATTGAAATGCCATCCTACACGGCATTCTGGTACCTTTAAAACCATTCAGAGAGAAAGATACAGCAAGGCCCATATCTGGTAGCAATGCCAAATGTGGAACAACCCAGCAAATAGATATACTGCAGTTGCCATATAAAGATTATTAGCAGGTACCAATCCTGACCGTCTGTCCGCCATTTATAATATCAGGTTTAAAAACAATCTTTCTAAGGATGGATAATGAAAGTCAAACAGAAGTCTAAATGCTGAAGTACCGGCTGAAGCATGAGGAGGAAGATAGCATTGCTTAGATGTCGGCGGTGGATTTAACAGACAAAATTATAAATGTTATTTTAAAATAATGGATTTATCACACTTCGAGGATGTTCAGATAGCCTTTTTTTTACTTTGCGACACATGAACAAATTATAGATAACTCACACTTAAAACAATCTAATTTAATAGTTGGCTCTGTGAAGCATACCTCAAACAAATTCATTCAAATTATTTTAATGAATGGCAAATTAGTTTTAGGATCAAGTAGATTCAAGCACATTCCTTTGAGCTTTCTATATCATGCTTTTATACCATGCTTGGCCTACTATTTTCCCTCCTAACTGATGAAAGGTCTGTCATATATTAAAGTATGTTAATTGAATTTGTTTGATATATATGTCAATGCCTGAATATTCACATGTTCAACAAAAAATGTTGGCTGTCATATCTGTTAATAATGTGCTACAAAGAAACAAAGCTGAGTGAACATCTAAGTGTTACATTCCATAGTGTTTGCCAGGAGAAAAAAAACTGAACTAAACTGCAGAATCTTAAGCATTTAACATGTTTGATCATGCAATCATGTTGGTTAATAAGCAATCAAAGGCCACCATATTAGCAATGTATTTCCAGTACAAGGTTGGACCCTCCTTGCCTATCAGAAATGTCTTAATTCATTGTGTAATAGGTTCAGCAATGTGCTGAAACCTTGGCTCAGAGTTTTTGGTCTATATCAACATCACAGCATCACACAGTTGCTGCAGATTTGTCTGCTGAACATCCATGATGTGCATCTCACATTCCACCACATCCCCCAGTCTGATCTATTGGATTGAGATCTGGTGACTGTGAAGGTAATTTGAGCCCACTGAACTCATTGTCATGATCAATTTCAACCAGTTTGAAATTTTTTTGCTTTGTGGCATGGTGCATTATACAGGCAGTTAGTATTGTACATCAGAACATTACACTCTAGTCACAAAGAGATAACATGGTGATACTCGGGAGGCTGTGACAGGGTCAGGAAGACAGGGGTCCAATGTATGTCAAGAACATACCCCTACAGAGCATTTTATCACCACAGCCAGCCTGTACTACTTATACAAGGCAGGACTGATGGTTATTCACATCAAATTCTGACCACCCAAATATCACAGCAGAAATCAAGATTCATTAGATCAGCCAACGTTTTCCAATCCTCTATCGCTCAATTTTGGCGAGTCTGTGAGAACTGTAGCCTCAGTTGCCTGTTCTTAGCTGACAGAAGTGACACCCGATGTGGTCTTCCCCTCTTGTAGCCTATCTGTTTCAAGGTTTGACATGTTATGAATTCAGAGATGCTCTTCTGCATGCCTCAGTTGTAAGTAATTGTTATTTGAGCTACTGTCACTTTTTGAGAGTTCAAACCAGTATGGGCATGCTCATCTGACCTCTGGCATAAACAAGGCATTTCTGTCCTATTTCTCAAGCATCAACAACTACACCAGATTTAAAGTCAGTAAAATCATGCTTCTTAGCCATTCTGAAGTTCAGCAGGTCATCTTGACTATGTTTACATGCCTAAATACATTACTGCCATGTGATTAGCTCAGCAGTTGAAAATGTGTACTTAAAAGTGCCCAGTAAGGGCATTAAAAGTCAAACCAACTCTTAAGTTGTTTAAATCTTCATCCAAAGGTCCCAATGTTACAACAGCATGCATATTTGTGCTCAACTTGCAGCCGGGTGAAAATCCTGTAAGTAAGCTGATTGCATAATTATTGCCAGGGGTAGTAGAAAATGTTTAAATACCTTCCATTATGCAGATGGTTGCGTAGGTTTGGGCATTCTGCCTCCTAACCACAAATGATCTTAAAACATATGCTCAAAATAAATCAAAATAACTGACTTTTTGTTTCATAGACTGTCACAATTTATTATATGTGCTCTCGAACAAAAATATTGGGCTTTTTTTTACAGTGAGACAGTGAATCATGACAGTATACCTCTTTCATGAGTGCGCTTAATATGACAGTGTTAATGTCTGCAGAACTTTCCTTGTTCTACTTTTAGGCTAGAGCCACGAGATTTCCTACATGCACAGCGATCACTGTTTCTTTTAAAGTTGATTCTCATTTAACACTTCTGTACTTCTGCTGTTACAAACCCATCAATTTATGTCCTTCCCACCCTCCACATCACCTCACTGGGTATTAATGGTAGATTCTTATTCACTCTCTTGTTTTATCCGGAGTCAATTTTAATGTTGTATCAAGAATTGTATTCACAACATGCTATTCTGAGCAGTGAATATGTCCTATAAAGCTGGATTTCGTTTATATCCGACTGGACTCCTAAGAACTTAATCCTGTTGTCTGGTTTCACCCAGAGGAAATTAGATGGGCATCTAATTATAACCTGGTTCCTTTCAAGTTGCTATACACATCATGTCTCAATTTTTTAACTGTCACCTCTGGCTTGGGACTAATAAACTATTTCTATAAAACTTTTCTAATGTTTTCATCTTAAAAATTGACTCCTAAGTGAGAATATATGACCTAAAGTCAGGATAACCAGAAATTTTTCAGGTAATATTCTACTTTTGTAATGACATACAATTTTTAGGTAACAATTAAGTGTACACTACATCCAATAGAAGGCTACACTGGGTCACAGGAAATCATATCATTTGTCCCTTAGCACATCCATTTAGCCTCAAACTTGGTGAATGTGAACCTAACAAAACTGTGCATCATGTGGCAAACAATAAATCTGTAATCTGACTGTAGCTGTCACCAGTACAATAGCTTGCAAACATATGTGTCAAGTTCAACTTCTCTTTCACATCGAATGACTGATCTATCTGGGTACGTTTTGAGATGCTTGATGAAATTTGAATTAGTTGATCGAATTTGATGATTTATTCTGTAGTCTTTGCATGTGGCGGTTTGCTTGTTCATATTCTGTGCAATGGCAGTATAACCAAAAGTGATAAAAAAGCAACAGCTTAAGCAGGTGAACTTTCCACTGCCATGATCAATGCTATATTGTAATCTATAGCTGTGCACATGCGTTATGTTGCACATGGCAAGGGAGAGAACTGAAAGCAGTCAACCAAACAAAAAAAACATAATTACATGAAATAAAGATTGTTTGCAAGAGCTGAATTCTCTGAAGTCACATGTGCCACAAAACATATATGGTACTGGAAATCAACCCTTTACTAGGACGCCATCGATGGGGAGTCATCACATTCAGATCCTCGACACAGCTGGATTAAAAAGCATGTAAAGTCATGAGCTCAGCCGATTTACCTGTTAGCATAACCTTAACTGGACCTCTGATGAGTTTCATATTTTTAAATGAATGTACAATATATCAATGCCATCTCAGGATATCTGAAATGCCCTTCTTCGTTGACTGCAATAGCTGAAAGCTGTAATCCTCTTTCCTCAACATATCATTTGTTTATAATTTACATTATGATTGTTTTGGTAGATTAGGGAATTAGATAATGATTTTATTATATTTGTTTTGCCTGGGAATCTTCAGAAAGCTTTTATTAAGTTTACCTTTTCTGTCGCTTGTTTACAAATGGTTTGGATATGTGTATTTCCAATAAGGGTGCTCATTATTTTTTCCTGTCTTTAGAGAAAACATGTTTTTTCTGTCTTTAGAGAAAATCAATTTTTAGATTCATGAAGTGCTCATCATCCAAAAACATAAACAAACAAAAAATATATTCATATTCTTATACAACTTGGTCCATTGTTCTGTATAAATATTTCTGTTCCCTGGGCTAATCCTAATAATATTTGGTCTATGCGACCAACCAGTGTTTACTTTCATATGATATGAAATGAAATTTGCACAACCCATAAAGTGTTTACTTTTAATCCCCTTATGGCCACCAAACACAGAGATTTAAAAAAGTTAACTAACAACAAAATACATATTTATGATGAAAAGGTGATGGTTGAGACTAACACTAGGTCTGGAAACAAAAGCGAAAATCCTATTATTCTGCATTTTCAAATATTTTTCTCAATCATATTATCAACATAACTTTTTTTTTTTAACTTTTCAAATCCAAATCCAAAAGCCCTGAAAGTGAAGCAACAGAAAAGACAATTTGAAGGATTTGAAAATTATTAAGCAGCTGTCAAATCAGACATGAGCCTTGGAATGTGTCCAATCACTCACTAATGTCGCTATGACTCCAATTATTCACAGTTGCAAAACACAAAAAAAATAAGATTCAAATAAACTGTCCAAATGAAGACAAAACAAAACAACTAGCTTGCTAATAGTAACTAATCATTAGAACACCATATTCTCTCCATATCACAACGAGCCATGGCGAGGTCTAATGAGGGCAATAAATAAAAAAAAAAGAAAATGAATAAATTAAGTTTACACAAGGATATAGATTTACAGTAATCAAAAATGTTGCACATTGCCAGTGGATTTTTTTATTATAAATTTACAGGACAAATACTCTGGACCTTCAGAACTTCAAATTCAAAAACAATCTCTCTCGCTCGCTCGCTCGCTCTCTCGCTCTTACACACACACGGACGGACACACACACACACACACAGACACACACACACAGTCAGTCCTCACTGAATAACAAAAGCCTTATCAAGCATGTCATTGGCGCCACAATAAAAGGAATCTTTCACTTATATTAAAATGATACACACACATCAATTGCCATTTAAGGGTTTTAAACCCTGTTCTTAGAACAAACAAACAACACTGCAGTCATTCACACTCTGCTTTTATCAGTATCGACATAAAGATGTTACATTGTTAACGATTAATACTGTATGTCTCCCTGATCTGCCAATCAACAGAGAGACTGTTAACAGAGACTATCGCTATTGATAATTGCTAACATGATATCTAAAGGTGTTTTAACACTCAGACACTACACTGCCTGACATACAAACAAGTAGCTCAGATGGGGTTGTTCCCTAGTGTATGGAAACAGACAAACAAAATCATCATCAAATACAGGGAACTGTTTTAGATTTTACATAACAAACAGATTGCAAATTATTTATAATAACAATTGTAATTACGGACGGTCTCTTCAGCTACTTAAAAGGAAGTCAGATAGCATAGCTTAAACATGGGCACACCAACATGAAATAAACTCTGAAGCTCGGAATCAAACAACAATTATAAAGTTTCTTTTTTGGCATCAATGGTGACATTTCATGTGGCCAAGAGTATGATACGCAGCAAAATAATAATAACAAGCAATTTAGGCTACTCAAATGATGATGAGAGATCATCATCCATTTTTGACACAGCTAACAATTATTATTCTATTAATGGTTCATTATAAAATTTCACATTCTTTTTAGTGAGCTGTATATATCAATTGCTTATGGTTTTTGCTATTCTAATATTCATGCTAAATCATATATTGTATTATAATATTGTGTGAATATTAGGTGATATTTCATAGCAGTGCACTTTAAGTTAATTACGTAATTAGTTAAGTGGAATGAGTAATGTCTGCTCTTTTAAAGAGAATTTAGATTGTCTTAAAACACAACAGAAACATGATATATTGTGATATAGTGTGTATTATAATACATCTAAAAAATTACATATTTTTGGCAAATCACCCACTCATGTAATGTTTTTGCATTTTAGAGAGCACACATTAGACAAGTAAGACCGTTTTTAAAACAAACAGCTTGCAAACTCAAACTTGGCAACTGAGCACTGAATTTTGCTTTGTACTTTTGACTTTTCTTGTCACATTTCCACATAAAAAACTATAGGAATGTAGACTGGCCTTTTCTTCTTTATTTGAGGGATCCTGAAGAATGGAACATGCTTTGCTGACGTAACAACCAAGAAATGCAGCTCCTGCCCAGGCTTAACGATGCGCCTACTCTCCTGTACAAATAGTATCTCGCACAAGACAATATACTCTCTTATACACACCAATAGAGACACATTATTTCGGATGAAAAAAGTCAGTGTTTAATAATTTTTCATAGGCTTTCTGGACACTTAGGAGCATTGCAAGTGTTCAGCACAGCAAGGTTTAGTTTATTGTTAAACTTTATCATGTATTAAAATCCAGAGGATGTCCATGCACCTGTTCAGCATTTAATTCAAACAAGGATCCTGCTGCTTTCTTACCAGATTATTCATGTTAAGTTCATAAAGCACTAAGACATTTCCTGTAGGGACCAGGCCAGAATTGTATGTAAGAAATGTATCACAGTTGAACCCTTTCATTTTTAGAGTATATCTATGCAGTGTAACTTTAGGATGTGTGATAGGATGTGATTTTATACAAATATCTCCACAATCTGCCCTAACCAGAACCACAATGCACTGCTACAGCAACCCAAGTGCTTTCAGAACCAGACAGTACTCACAGTATTCACTAATCCAGCTCACATTAGTCCTGACAAAAGAAAGATCCTCAATACAAAAACTACCCTTGTTTGCTTGGCAACACGTGGAGAAGCTGGGGCTAAATGGTCACGGCCAGCAATGAGATCACAAAAGGTATGGGCCTTGATCATTTTTAGAGCATAAAGTAATGTTAATGCTTAACATAAATGAAAAATATATACGAATAAATAAATTACAATGACTAATAACTTCTCTTTTAGGAGGAGATCATGCTAAATTCAGCTTAGACTTTTACAGCATTGAGCATACAACCTTATCCAGAGCAACTTACAACCTAATACAGTCTTACAATTCAAGCAATTGCGAGTTAAGGGCCTTGCTTGAGGGCCCAACTGTGGCAGCCTGGAAAAGCTGGAATTTGAACCCTGGAACATCAGATCCAGAGTCCAGTACCACAACCGCTAGGCTACTGCAGACCCTTGACTTGTTATTTAGTGCCCACTGTGTTTAAGAGTTGTGAAAGAGGGTGTAATCACAGACTTTGCATCATTAACACTTGTAGTGACTGGGATTTATTTTATGTTGGCAGCAGCACTGCAGCAGGTGGCTTTTGTGCAAGCTGGCAGTCAGCATACCATTTGGTAGACATAGCAATAATTGTTATGCCATAATCTGTATGAAATACTCAGATCACTAACCTGATATAGCGTAGGACATTGGAGGCAAATGTATGGTTTATTAACGTCATCGGCATCAGTGGTCATTTCAGCAACACACACACACACACACACACAAGGTTTTATATAGCAGTGCTACCCACTGAGCCACCGTGCCATGTATGGTGTTACATGTTAAATAAGGCTAGGCATTTTGTTTCATATTAGTATGTATGCAAAAATGCCACACAATGCCACAGGTTAAACAGCTTATGTACGTCACTTTATGTAATACTGGATTAGTGAAAGGCCTACAGGATATTCCAAAGCCAAATTTGGACATGAGAATAAGGGTGTGTTTATTTTAATATTTTACTTACAATACATATCAATATTACATAATATTTTACTTACAAAATGCACTGTCACGTTTCAATTTCACATTGGCATTCTTCGCATAAGTAAAACCAAAATCACTTAATACTTGCTGAACGTTCATAACTTTTGCAACAATGCTGAGAGCTGGGACAAATACACTCGTGGGATTTCTTAATATATGCTGCCATTTTTGGCAGCAGATACAGTAACTCACAAATAGTGGTTACAATTTTATAAATGAGTCAAAACAGCTTTAGCTTCTCCATTTTTACACAAAAAAGCATGCTGCAAGTAGATGGCAGTTAGAACACTTCCACTGATGTGTACTGGACATCGGGTATTCTTTAATATTCTGTTCTTTGGAAAGAAAGAATCCAGTACATGTCTTTGACAAATCCAGGCTTACCTTTGCTTGATAACTGTTCTATTCAATTATTGTTGTCATGTTAAATTACATAAATGCCATGTCCTCAACAGCAATACAATAAAACAGTTAAAAAAGTCATTGTTGCAGTCACTTATGATTTGCTGTGATATATATATATGTATATATATATATATATATATATATATATATATATATATGTGTGTGTGGGTGTGTGTGTGTGTGTGTGTGTGTGTGTGTGTGTGTGTGTGTGTGTGTGTGTGTGTGTGTGTGT
>JAUZST010050922.1:0-51491 GCA_034779995.1 Parotocinclus haroldoi | reverse complement strand
AAATACTTCATGGATCACATCGATGAAAGACAGAAATGTGTGGAGATCAATGATCCATCAAGTGACCGAGAGTCGGCGGCGACTGTACGGTTAATCCAATCCATCCATCAATATAGTGATTGTTAGACACCGCTCACAAAAATTAGGGGATATTTCAAAATGAATATGAAGCGATATAAGCATTTAACTTTTAAAAAGTCAAAATGTTGTTTCATTATGCAAAGGAGATGACACTCAATTATCATGATTGAGTAGCAAGCGATATATTGGATCATAATGGTGAACAGGCGCATTTTAAACTGGACGAGTGTGCCACACATTGACTGTTCAGTAGGGTGTATGATCACCCAAGACTGCCAGAACACACTGACAGTGATGGGGCATGAACAGGATTAGATTGTCCAGCAGTGGGATCCTCTTCGTATTCCTTGTGAAATATCCCATAATGTTTGTGAGAAGTGTATTTGTACAAGTATAATAATAAAACAAGAGACCATTAGAATAGTAGGACCGCCTAAACAGACCTTAATAAAATGTTCAACAAACAGTTCAAAAAAAGGAAATTGCACCACCGCGTTCTTCGTCATTGTCCTGAAGTAACGTTGAACGTTAAATACTAATACTGGCAAAAAAATGTTGTTAGGTGTGAACTTATTGAATTCTATATACTTTTATTATACATATAGTTTTGTATTTAATGTATTACATAGAATTTTATATACATCAGAGGAATTAGAAAGTGGTAACAAATGTTCTCCTTTGAGTTGCTTAAATGTGATTTGTTTGACCATTTTGTTGGGTACCATATCCTTGTTTAGGTCAAATGGCACAGCATTAGTGAAGTCTTTCATATGTCTTGTTGCTTGATTTCAGTGACTCTTGTGGCTGCAGTGTTGTTGAATCCACAGGTAGTGCATGGACCATCTGGCTTTCAGCATACTCTTTGGGCTATGTTCTTGTGAAGTGGTGTTTCCACTGGATGGAAACCTCCATTGTCAGTTCATCATTAGCTAGGTTAGATCGATTGCTGTGAAAATGGCTTGCTATGCCAGTTCACTAGATTTGACAATTTGATGTGTAGTTAAGCAAGAAAGATGAGTCCTTCATGATGGGATAATGAAGAAGGTCGCAGTTAAATACGTTTGAGAGTACATAATAGCAAGAAATTGTAAAATTACACTCATCAGCCAAGACATTACATTACACACATCCAAATAGCAAATAATGTTGAAGATCTCATTACAGGAGCACATGTTAAGCTTTGAGATATACTGTATTAGATGGTAGCTGGTTCTCGTAGTCAATGTGCTGGATGTGAGAGAAACGTTCAGGAGTAAACATAAAATTTAGCAAGTGGCAAATCGTTATGGCCAGATGACTGGGTTGAAGGATCTCCTAAACAACAAGTGTTGTGGGGTGCTCCTAAAACCAGCAGAGAGAGTACAGTGGTCTGAATACTTACCATGCTAAGCCCTGTTCACTTTCTAAAGCATCTAAAAGGGGCATGCGGGTGTCAGAACTGGACTCTGGAGCAATGAAACAAGGTTGTCTGGTCTAAAGAATCCAATTTTCTCCATCACAAGGGTGGCTGGGTACGAACTCCCTGTTTACCTGGAGAATTGAGAAGGAAACAAGCCTGTGGAGGGTGCGTAACGGTCCGTGCAATGACTCTGGTTATCCGTGCAAATGTTTGTTTGATGCATAACACC
The DNA here is from genome assembly GCA_034779995.1 of Parotocinclus haroldoi. NCBI lineage: Eukaryota > Metazoa > Chordata > Actinopteri > Siluriformes > Loricariidae > Parotocinclus > Parotocinclus haroldoi. The sequence continues at coordinate 49,782 of JAUZST010050922.1, read as the reverse complement.
TACTTAAACATTGCTATGGACCAGAAGGTTTTAATATTTAGCCTGTTGTTGTATTTACAGATGCATTTAGTAAAATTAAAATCAGGTCTATAGGTGTACAGCTTGGTTACTTAAAGAACACTCACTGATCACCTTATTAGATATGCCTTCTTGTTTTTATGCTCATTGTCCATTTTAGTTCCACTCACCATGAAGAAGCACACTGTAGTTCTACAATTACAGACTGTACAATCAGCCCCCCCCCCCAAAAAAAAAAATCCAGCTGGTATGAGTGGATCGGACACAGGAGTGCTGCAGGAGTTTTAAAACACTTTGCTCACTCACGTTGCACTCTAGCAGACACGTCTACCATGTTGTTCCATCTTGTAGATGTAAAGTCATAAACAGTATCAATATCGGCACTGCTGTGTCTGATCATACCAGAACAACTTACTAACACCTCACCACCACACTGCAGTTCTGAGAATGACGTACCACCCAAATAGCACCCGATCTGTGGGGGCCATGACCATTAGAGAACCATTTAAAGAAAAAGATGGTTTATAGTTTGTAACTATAGAACTATTCACATTTTCTATATGGTAAATGACTGTAGAAACAAGGAGGATCGTGAGTATATTGTGTCTGTTCTCTCATTTACCTTGGCTTCCTGCTAATCCAGTAGTGCTTGTGTTGGTTGAAGAGCAAGGTCAGCTTTGAAAGGTGGCACTGCCCCCCATATTTTATTCATGTGTATGTAAAGACCACACAAATGCCATAACCTTGCCAGAGTGCCACTGGCATGATTTTGTGGAATAGCAGAAATGCAAATTTAGAGTGTGTGTATGTGTATGTGTATGTGTGCGTGCATGTGTGTGTGCGCGCGCGTGTGTGCGTGTGTGTGGCAGGACTGCCTGGCTTTTGCTTTTCTGAGTGCTCTGACTTTGCCCCCATGTTGGCATTTGGGGGAGGGGTTTGGGCTGACTGTCCGATCTGCTGTACCTTAAGGTGTAGCCCTGTGCATATTTGTGTGTGTGTGTGTGTGTGTGTGTGTGTGTGTGTGTGTGTGTGTGTGTGTGTGTGTCTGTGGCCTTCCGAGCCAGAACTCTCAATGTTGCCTCCCCTTGTTCCACATTGGCGTGTGTGGAGGCCCTGCTGCTGTCACACATACTAACATCACATGCTGCTGATATGCCCCGCAAGCCTTGGAAGAAGGGGGGGGGGGGGCAGGGAAGTGTTCTCTAGACACACATGCACACTGACTGTAGCATACATGCTCCATGTCCTACAGGTAATGCGCTTAATTTCCAGTTGATCAGGTACCTGTACACTCAGTACCCTAACCCTAAACCACCTCCTACTTATGTGCACTTTATAGGTGAACAGTTGAACAGAATGTAGCTTGCCTGACATAAAACACACACATTCTCAGCCCCCTTCACCCCGTGGTCAGAAATAGGTCACCACAGGACCACCACTGACCATGTATTGTTCGAACAATGGACGTTTTCCATAAAGTAGTGAAAGTGTATACGTGTATACTCCCCACAATTGTAGGCACCTACTCTGTTAGTACAGCTTGTGGGTTTACAGATAGAAGCTCTAGGTCATTATTTTCTGTTGCGTTTGTTGTCCTCTAGTCTTTGAACACAGGGAGCTGTTGCCTGAATGCTGGTTTGATAACATGACTGAGGAGTTCCTAATAAAGTAGCTGTTGTGTATATAGTGCAGTGGATGTAGGTAATAAGAATGCTGTGTGAATGTATTTTTAGGGAGCTCAGATCTTGTGCTGTATATTTGTCTGATATTGACTACATCAATACTGTTAGTGATAGCAGGGTATACCTTAACTTTCCATGCATCATCATCATTATTAATATTACTGAAATAGCAGGCCAAACCTGAGCCTTCACATTGTATTCAAGGCTACCATGGTTACCTTCATCAACCAGCTCAAGGCTATGGGGTGAAAAAGGTCAGAGAAGGGGAGGAAGGGGGTTGAGGTGAGGAACAGAGGACAGGGACAGGTGCACATGAGAGAGAGAGGGGGGGGGTGTGTGGCGATGGGGCAACTCATGCGGACTAGAATAAAAGAAAGTGGATGCACTCATGAGCAAGTAGGTTGTCGTATTAAGTGGCAGTGTCTCTAATTGTTCTTTTATTTTCTATAATGAATGTTTTTTTTGTGTACGAAGTCTTATTTGGTTCCTATTGAGGGTAGCAAGGACTTTTCATATCACTAAAAGGCCATGGTTTCGATTCCAAACTTGGACTTGGAAAATCAGAGACGGTAGCTCATTTGTTTTTATAGAATTTGTGTTAGGCATCATCTATACCTTTGTCAGTGCTCACAGGATGCTGGTGGCTGGACATTTTGGGTTAGTGGGCTAGTCTCAGTCCACAACACACCCTTACACATCACCACCACATCACTGAGGGGAAGAACAAAGTATGTAGAGAATCAGATGGACTACAGTCTGTAATTATAGAACTACAAAGTGCTTCTATATGGTAAGTGGTGTACCTAACAAAGTGACTGATGAGTGTGTGACAGCCATTCATCATTCGTTTTCATACCTGCTTACCTCACTTCAGGATCTCAGCGAGCTGGGACCTAACCAGCAGCATAGTGCACAAGACAGGAACCTCTAAACAGCATAGTTTGGGACACTAGAGAAATATCAATTTACCGATTTCTTGTTTTTCCTCATGGGAGGAAACACTGGGAAATCACGTACTGCACTACCACCAATGTGCCACCATGTATGGTCTATACAGGTCTTTGAGTCTAATTACTATGCATTCCGTTGTAAGCGTTGGTCATATGGAACACATTTTCTCTTTTTGCAGTGTGTGGATGCCAGTGCAGGACAGGAAGGTTCATCTCTGAAGAGAGTGGCCGTGGTGGAGGACTTCTATGACATAATCTACGCCATGCATGTCGAGATCAGCTTGGACCCTGCCAAAGCTCCCAAACATGCTGGCCAGAAGAAAACGTACAGAGCTGTGAGTAATTATCCCATTCTCTCGCTCTCGCTCTATTTCTATCTCTAATTTCTCATTCTGATGGTTTTCCCTTTAGGTTTTGATATTCTATTAAGGGTGTTCGCCATTTAACCCTAACCCTATGCTTGCAGTCCCATAAACTATTTAACAAAAATGAAATGATTGCAAAAAGGACTGCATTGTAAAATGAGATTAGGAATATACAGTATAATTTCTAATATATGAATATGTATAACATCCCCTAACGTTTGTGAGGAGTATATATACAGTCGATTCCGGTTACTTGGACCACATCGGGACTAGATCGTTTTGGTTCTGGTCCGATTAAACGAACGTGCCCTATGTTACAAGCAAACGTACAAATGATCAACAACACAATGTATATATACTCAGCATGCGAAGCATAATGCTGTAAAAAACAAGTTCTAACTAAATTCCAATCAACTTATCCAGTATGATGTGATATCCGCTTTAGCAGTGGCTAAGTGACTTTTGGCAAAGACCTGTAGGTGGCAGTAGAGAGCTGGAGAGAAACTCGGGAAAAACAAATAGATATTACATACTGTACACGTTTTTGGTCCGATTAAGCGGAATTTTGGACCAAATAAGCGGAATAACATTACATCTATATAATAGGATTTGATTTGGTGCTTTAGGATTTGGTCCGAATAAGCGGCTGGTCCCATTAACCGGTGGTCCAATAAACCGGAATCGACTGTATATAGTATTAGAAGGCACCATTTTTATTACCCCCATCCAAGCCTCAGTCCTGTTGTGCCCTGCTCCAATGGATAAAAGGAGGAACGCATGTACATTTTCCTGACTGGCCTCATCAACACCCCTTTCAGCACCTTTGTGCTCGGCATCAACAGCGTTCTAGCAGATGAATAAATGTAGGCATGTTTGTTTCTGTTTGGTCGTATGTATAATTGATGTGATCTGTATGTCCATTCTCTAACACACACTGCTGGCTGCACTCCACTTGTGCTTGCTTTCTGGCAGTTCTCCAAAGTTTGTTCTGGTCAGGGGCACTTGACATGGAGCCTCCCTATTGAGCCGACCACCTCACTGGGCAGACTGCTCTTGAGAATTGCAGGGGCGTCAGGAGAGTGTGTCGGAGTAACAGTGGCAGGGAATTTGCTGTTCAGCTGGTGAGAGCTTGATCCAGCAAGGCTTTTACATCCCAGTTTATACGAGAGTAGAACGTGGCAGATTTTTCTTTTCCTGAATTCATAACGAACCCTAACCTCCTGCTAAGGTGCCATGGTTGCTCATGTTTGTTTATCTCCACCTCAGGGGAAAGTGTGTCTATTCAGTATGTCTGTATGGGGTTGGGGGTGCTCTCTCTTCATCTTATTCTGCCCGGCCTGCTATAGGTTAGTAAGGAGGAGGGGAACTGGGACTGGACAGAGGAAGGGAATGAGAGAGAAGGGATGGATTTGGAAAGTGCCAGAGGATGGATAGAAATGAGGACAGAAGTAGGACAATGGCCGAGAGACGAGCAGAAACGGAAATCGGCATCTGGGGTGGAAGAACACATACAGACATTTTGTTTTGTTTTATTTCCAGAACTGTTTGCTTAGCTTTGATTATGAGGAGACCAGAGAGTTTTGACTTAGAATGTGTTAGGAATAGGGGCAGTGGTCTGCCCTAATTTTAATAGAAGCCAGACCCCTCCAGCTCTGTCTCAGTCACTGCTGCTCACTGATTTAAGAATCTGATTAGCACTTAATTTGCCTTCCCCCTGAATTAATGAAATTTAAATTAGAGTGGATTGTGTCCCCCTACTGATAAACTATCTTTGTTCATTGTGTGTGCGCGTTGGTGTGTGCGCTTGCCCACCCTAATATCCTGCACGGTTTGTAGCTGACTGTCAGTTATTCTGTCACCACAGGCTGTGACTGACACTTGGCTGTCACACCCTTCTCTCTCAAAACACTAACCCATCTTGAAATATCCCACCTTTGCCTGAGACACTCCAGCTCACCTCTAGCCGCGCGCTCCGTATTCTGACTCGTGTTGAGAATTGTAAGGATGTTAGCAGACAGATTAATACAGGACCCTTACTGTCAACAAAGAACAGGATGTTAGATTGGCTCATGGGGAGGCCAGGAAACCTGGCTAGCTGAACGTGGTATGGATAATTTCTAGTGGGATACATTTCTAAGCTAGTTTACTGTATCCTTATTTCCATTGGCTGCTGGTCCAGACCAAAAATGTTCCAGCTGAATAGCTTAAGCTGCTCAAATTGAGGACCTACAGAACCGAACTGCTCTTTCCATTACACATGGGTTACGTATGCAGCTTGCAAAACCATGAGAATATGGACATTACCATGAGAATACAGTCTTTTATGCTTAGTATTTTCCTGAATAATTAAATGACCATGCATAATATTTTTTATTTGTTTCATTGGTTTCTCAGTCTAGTTTTAGGGTTCGAAATTTGTCACGAAGATCACGAAACTAATAGTTATGCAGAAGTAAATAGAATTCTGAAAAATATAAAAGGTTAGGTAAATGTGGAATTAATTAGCAATGGTGAACTGGTCTCCATTGTCGTCGTCGTCATTGCCCACGACAGCGACTCACACTATTTTAGCTGTTTTTATATTTTCAGTGAATTATGTGCAATATTACAATATATAACAATATGCAATATGATATAATTGTTTCGTGAGTTATTGTGATCCATAGTCCATAGTAAAATGTAACTTGATTAAAACATATAGCCAAAGTTTATTTTGTCCGCCATTTTATTACAATCTATCCAAATAAACAATGGAATAAAATGTTACCGTACTGGAAACAATAGTGATCAACCGTAAAGACACTCGGCCGGCTGAACTAACTGAGCGTTGAAACTACTTTCTGTTGTTTAGTGAAATGTAATAATCTAATCCCTCTTTTTTTTGTTCTATCTCAGATAGCGGAGACGTATGCGTTTTTGCCCAGGGAGGCAGTGACCCGATTCCTGATGGGCTGTGGAGAGTGTCAGAAAAGGATGCACATCAGCCCAAGTGGAGCCGAGTACAAGGGTATGACACCCAAACCACACCACGAGAACACAAAACAGCAGTTTATTATTACATTATTTTATTTCGATTTAATGCATTTAGATTTTAAACGACAATCTAAGTTCTTCTTTTTCCCTCTTCTTGAGGTTGGGAGTTGAGGATTGAATTAAAAAGAAATAGATTGGTTATTTACATCCTGTGGCTTGCTTACAATGCAAGACAATGTCAAATCCATTGACATGTAGGCAGAGTTTGAACTTTAAAGCTGTACACTCATTGCCAAGAAATAAGGCACCAACATGGAGCTGTAGGAATCAATGGAAACGTTCTATGTATCAATGTCATGATGATATGTAAGTGACTACAATATTAGGAAAAAATGCTTATTGGGGAAACCTGTACAATGGAAAGGAGGCTCTAGTTACTTTGTTAGGCCACCCCAGCCTGGATACAAGACGAGAAGTATATTATGGTATCCTGTGACATATTTGCCCACAGATGTTGCAGCTGGGCCTGAGAATCCTCACCCATCACACCAGCAATTGGGGCAGTGCGTTAGAAATAAGGCAAGTTCGGAGCGCTCACCACGAGGCCTCCATACTCCAACCCGAACAGCAACGAAGGTTATGATGCCTGGCTGTCAATGTCAGAACATGTAATAGGTGCTGGGAAAGGAAATTTCCTTCAGCTAAGCACCTAGATATGGACGAGGCAGAGACAGGGGTGTATAGTATTGGACAATGAAACGGTAGGAGCTACTCGTGGTTGTTTGTGCCTCCTCTTAAAGTCTGTCAGCTGGGCAAAATGTCTTCAAGTGTGCCTTGTATGCGAGGCAAGCCTAGCAGTCAACGATCTCTCACCAAGAGGTACACTACTCAAAAGCTAAGAGCATTTTTAAGGAGCAGGGGAAGCGCTTTTATGCCCTCTTGTGGCAAGTCAGACCACACCTATAATAATTTACATATCTGTTTACTACATACAGTTTTGCCGAAATCGAACTATTCCGTTTGGATGCATTCTTTTTATTGTCATTGAGTGTAATAATGTGGCCAGGGACATTAATAAGGCAGCTTCATTGTCTGTAAGGTAAGAGCCAGCTGCTGAAAAGAGCAGCTTCTGAGCACCTGAGTTTGAACCCCAGCTTGGGCATGCAGCATGAGCCCTTCAATGGATTGGCATCCCATGCAGAGAGCTTTTATCTCTGCCTAATGAATTTAAAAACACACTGTAGACCCCCTGTGTCTCTGGCCAGAATGAACGTGGTTCAAATGGGACCGTTCACGTCTATAGAAGATAAATTGACAGTAATGTGCAAATTCTAAATGTTTGAATCAAGTCTATGCAGAAATCTATAAAATTCTGAAGGGCTCACCAAGCTACCAACGAACACCACTGTATGTTTTATTTAGATAAAAGCTGTAGTTGGTACCATTTTATAAATTAAGTTCATGTTAAATTCGTTGATTGATCTATTGACCAAAATCAATTTTGTGCTGGTACATGATTATTTTGTTTATATTGTCACCAGACTGATAGCAGATATACGAGAGGGAGTCGTACAAGAGGCTCCATTCTGTACTGTGCTATACTAGCCACAAACGGTACAGACATTGCTGAGATCGCTAAAGGGAATCCCGGTCCCAGAAGGAATCCACACGCGTACTGCTACGTCTTTGTCTTGGCTTGAAACAAAATCCCCCATTTGGCTCTTGCTTTCCCTCCACCCCCTTTTCAATTCCTGATGCCTCCCCATCAGCTATACCCCCCCCAACACAGACGCACATTCATTAAGCTCTGATCACCAGAGTGTTCTGTCCTACTCTCTACACATTGCAATTAGCCCAATTAAGGCCCTTTTCCAAAAAATAAATCACACTCCCAGGACACCCAATCTTTTCGGCAGGGAGGCAATCCGAACGAGGAGAATTTGGGAAAGAGTCAGTGAAGCTGAGTAGCGTCAACTGGGGGGAGAAGGGGGAGAGACACGGGGGGGGGGGGGGTGTCTAGGCCACTAAGGGAAAACGTGCATCATTAGAGCCAGAACGGTTCACCTGTAGGTGCATATTATGTCATAAAAGCTCTCTGAGCTAACAGTGCGGATAGAAACTTATCACAACTAAGAAAAGACACCTCTAGACCCACTGCATGGTGTGCGATAAACACACACACGTAGAGATTACCTCCCAGTCCTGATCTGTCAAAGCCTTCTGTGGCACTGCAGCGACAACAGTGAGTGTCACTCATAAAGCGAGCACTAATTGGCTCCATACCACTTGGGGGTCCATAAACCTCCACCTCGCCCCCTCCCCTTCACCCTGTTTTTTTTAGCTCCAGCTACCCACGCAAAAGTTCAGGCCTAAATTATTAAAAATGATTAATTACTGTGCACCTAAAGCTGTGACTGGGGTCAGTGATTTCACACCGTCGAAAAAAAAAAACCATCTTAACGCACAGACATCTTAGTTGTTCCATAAGTCGCTGCTATATTTTTTTAATCATCTCATGTTATTATGTAGAAAATATCTCATTAACGACACCACGGCGTAGCTAACTGAGCGGTACTTGTTGCTGGATTATTCCCATGGGAGTAAATCTATACACAATGAGAATATGAGGAGAGTGGTCAATATCACTCTGTAAACAAACCTATAAGTGCTCATTGATTACTGATGAAGCTTTCTGAACCCCTGAGTGTGCCTGTGTGTGTGTGTGTGTGTGTGTGTGTGTGTGTGTGTGTGTGAGAGAGAGAGATTTTATTACCAGGTAATGGGTCATTTCATGGCTCAGTTCATTGAAAACAAAATAAAATCCATAAATGGCAAACGTAGCATGTGGCTGTTTTCAGTTCTAAACATGAGCTTGTAAATGAACTGTAACAGGCATTTGGAATAGGCCACAGACCCTACACAGTTATAAGCCGGATAAACAAGGATGAAACAGGAAAAAATGTAATACAGATATGTGCCGTTTGAATGTCTGCGTTACTTTCTATGCAGCATGACTTTGACCGTGCCACAGCGTGACATAGAAGCTTAGATACTTTGCACATAGTGTTTTATTACAACATTAATATTCATTCAAATACAATATGAAAACATTTAGTGCACTACTGTACAATGCAGTAATTCCCATCTTTGCATCTTTTATAAAACTTAAAATACTTACGGGCAGCACGGTGGCTCGGTGGGTAGCACTGCTGCCTCACAGCAAAAAAGGTCCCGGGATCAATCCTTTGGTGGAGCGGCCTGCCTCCTTCCTGTGTGGAGTCTGCGTGGGTTTACTCCGGGTACTCCGGTTTCCTCCCACAGTCCAAAGACATGCGTGTTAGGTTAATTGGTGTCACTAAAGTGGCCCTACTAAAGTGTATGACTGTGTTCATGACTGTATGGGTGTATGCCCTACGTTGGATTGGCACTCCATTTAGGATCGTTCCCGCTGGCCCACGACCCCATGTGGATTAAGCGGAAGATAACGAAAGAATGAATGAAATACTTACTGAAAGCAAAGCGTGGAACGCTTTTCAAGATTCGATTTTCAAGTTTTGCGAGACTGCGACGCTCTTTTCTGTCAGCAGGTGTCGCAAAGGTTCACGTATTATTTTTCTTCCGAATAAGATGTACGTAAGTTTTATTTCCTATTATGCTTCTTAAGACCTTGTCATTAAACTAAAGGATGTAGATCAGAAGGACGTTACACTGCCAATACCTGTACATCATGGCGGCGCAGTTGGTTCGACTTGGGTTCGATTCCCATGTCCCTAAATTGGACAAAATGGGGATGAAAACTGATCAATAAATGAATTCCAAACATGTTTATTTATGTTGTGTAAGGTGTGTTTAAACTATCTGTATTTGATCATGTCAGTTAATGGCTAAAGCCCAACAAACACAGGGAGATCTTAAATAGAGGAACGTTTACTCTGCAGTACTTTTAGTTTAACCAGCTCAGAGTTTAATTATTTCTGAGCTGCAGTCAGAATATAACCAGAAAATACAGAAAATTGGTATGAAGTATTAAACAATCAAGGTGACAATTCTGCAGCCCAAAGAAGCTTGATCAGGAATTAGAGCAGCCAACAGAGCTCTGCCTGCAGAGGCCAATTTATTTTGAAAAGTGTGTGTGTGTGTGTGTGTGTGTGTGTGTGTGTGTGTGTGTGTGTGTGTGTGTGTGTTTAACTATACTGCTCACAAAATGTAGGGGATATTTTGAAATGAAATATTCCCTAATGAATTATCCCCTTTCATTTTTTGAGCAGTGTAGTTTGGTGTACACATTCCTGTATGTTCCTAATAAAGAAACAGATAACTAATTGTATAGGGTCATTATACCATTGCAAAAACAACAATTCTAATGGTGACCTTAGACTTTTGCATAGTTCTATATATGTTAGCATAATCAGGGCATGGTAAGTGAAGCATCGTTAATGGGACAGAGAGAAAGGGATTCGTTTACTGTCCTCTAGTGGTGACAGAAGCTTCAAAAGCCGCACACACCACGAACACTTTATACACTCACACAGTCCTTGTGTTTATATTTCAGTATTATTTTTGGTAATGCAAATGTTTACAAAAATCAAATAATACTCCTGCACCTGCAGGTTATAGATTTTACTGTTGTACCAATAGTTCTGACTACACTTTGGTTTTTTTTTTTCCCCTTTTAAGAGAATGACAGGCCAGCCTCTCTGATCCCAGACCTTATTGACTACAACATGCCTCTGACCACCACCTACCTGAAACAGATGAAACTGCAGTGCATTAACAACAACAACGAACAGGTAAAGAAACCCCTGTCATACTCGAATCAGTTTTGCGCACACTGAGCTCATTGGCTGTATTTGTTCCATATGTGCCGGGTGTTATTCGCTCCACTTTGTGAGGGAGCAGCCAGTTATATTGTTAGTCATGTTGTTTGGAACGCTCATACAATGTACGTACAAAACTTCCAGTGCCAGACTGCACTGCTTCCAGGATTATCCATTATATATTATATTATATTATTGCTCTCTTTTTGAGTTTTAATTTATTTTGACTTCGTGGAGGCTCTGTACTATCGTTAAGGGTTAAAGGAATTCTGAATATGCTGCACCATGTGTATGTGATTGCATCACACATTTCATCACATCCCAGTCTTTAACTATTGGATTCAGATCGGATGCTTGGGAAGGCCACTGAAGTACGTTAGACCCATTGTCATGTTCATTAAACCTGAAGACAACTGTTGCTTTGCGACACAGGGTGTTATCATGCTGGAAGTATCAGTTAGCAGAAGAGTAAATGGTGGCATGAAGGGATGCACATGGTCAGTAACAATACTCATATAGGCTCTAGAATTCAAGATGTGAGTGATTGGTATTAATTAGGGGTGTGCCATATCGTATCGTTCACAATAACACAGCTATCATTTTTTTTAACAATATATTCATCATCTTTACATAATTCATTTGCACGGATTATGGGGTACATCCTCTACGTGACTCATAGGGAGAGCAACAGGTATGGCGGAAAGTGGTATATCCCGAGATGGGGAGCGACCTTTAGTGTGGAGGTAATTTTGGTACAAAATATCAGATGAACAAACTAGCTTTAGCATGTAAGCTATGCAAAAGGTCTGTAACAAGAAAAGGGGGAAACACATCTAATCTGTTTCACACCCTCAAGCACGAACCTTGCAGTTGAGTACAAGGAAATAGAAAATTTTTAAGTCTAGAATATATTGTGTTGCAATTATGTTGTCGCCAAATATATCGTTAACGCAGAAGTACCCTAAAAGATCATATTATTTTAGGGCCATATTGCCCACCCATAGTATTAACAGCCCAAAGTGCGTCAAGAATGCATTTCCCACACCAATACGTAAACTGGTTTATGCTGCTGGCACCAATTAGGCCCCGTATGTATACCTCAGCAGATATTGAGATCCATCAGACCAGGCTACATTTCTTCTAGTCTTATACTGTCCAGTTTTGGTCAGTCAATGCTCACTGCTGCCTCAACCTGTTTTTCTTTTAAGTGAAACCTAAAGTGGTCTTCTGCTCCTGTAGAAAATTATTTTGAACAATATATTCATCATCTTTGACTTTTGATTCGTTACACATTCCTGAAATGCTACTCTGCCACCGCAGTTATTCAGGGTGCAGTGGTCCTCAAAACTTCAGCTTACTGAGTGTTTTCTTACCATTATTACACTTTCCTAGGTAAAACCTAGAGACTGAGACCAGAATTTACAGAAATACTCAAATCAGCACAGAATTGTGTCATGGCCAAAATCGCAGAGATTAATATTTTCCCTATTCGAATAATTGATATGAACAATTCTTGAAGCCTCTGGTCCTTTTCTGCATGGTTTTACTTATTGCACTGCTGTCACATGATTGGCTAATTAGATCATTTCATGAATTAGTGGGTGAACGGGTTTTTCTAATAAAGTGCTAAGTGAGTGTGTATTCAGCTGGAAATTCAAACAGATTTCAAGTTATTTAGGGCTCGTTTTTGCACCAGTATATGAAGCTTTTGACGTGAATGTTGAGTTCATTTAAGGGGGCTAAATATAATAGTGAATGTAATGTCGAAAAAGCTTTTTCTTGTGTTAGCTTTAATATGTTTTATTAGTGGAAAATACAGTTTTTTTTTTCTGTCTACAAGCCTGAACGGAATCCGTTTCTTATGTATAGCGAACACCAAAGCTGCAGACCTGACTTGCCAGTCCTATTTTACAGACCAAATAGATGGTTCATTTTTAGAGATATACCAGCCAGCAGGTTACCAGAATCATCCGTTTTTCACTGCGGTTGGCTCACACGCGAACAGCACAGTGCCTTGACGAACCTTCATTCAGTTCATGTGTATACAGAGCGTTAACCGTGGCTCAGCTGCTTGCGTGTTTTTTCTTATCCCAACATTTCGCATGCTGATCAGTGGCCTGTTTATTTTTGGGTTCTTGTGTGTCTGTGATCTGTTTTATATGTGTATGTATTTTATTAGTTAGTAAATGATAACGGTGTGTTTCTTTTAATTGTGTTCCCGGGATTTAGCTTAGAGTTAGTGACTTTAGCGACTTACAGTAGCGATGCAAGACTTTCCAAAGTCTTTTGGTGTACGCTCTGTAAAAGTCCTACCTCAGGCGGGTGAGTTGCAATTCAACGCCTTTTCTTGTACTTGAACCCTTGCACTAACTGTTAAAATAGCTTATCAGGGCTGTACAATTTTTTAAAGTTTGCAGTGATTGATGGCCACAAAGCTAAAGCTAATGAGAGATCCTCCTATCATTCCTTAGACAGAAAGAAATCGGAATTCATATGCAGTATGTAAAAAACTGGATCTTGGAATCAGCCAAGAAAATTCCAATGTGCGCATCTTTGTGGACCAACCCATTCTCATTTTAAAAAATAACAGACCTAACAAATCCCACATCCCAATCTCTTTGCTCTAAATGTCTTGCAACTGGTCAAGATACTGATTTTGGACCGAGAAATGTTTTTATTGTCTGAATTGCACAACCCATCAAGGAAGGATCTAAGATAACAACCTTCCAATCAGTTGTCCTGAGCCCTGACCCTGAGTCACTGCTCAGTTGTTGTGTATTTTTTTAATACTGAGAAAAAAGACTTATTGACGTTACAGTTTCACGCAGACATCTTTCTATGGACTTCTTTTCACTCTGCAGAAAACCTATGATCACTTTATTCCAAATGGTGCAAAAATCTCTGCTTTTGTTGCTACTGAGATGGAAGCCCTGCAGAACTCATTGCTCTCTTCTTGTCGCCACTTCAACCACTCGCCACCATTGGTGTACATCTGCTGAGCCTGTCAATCAGAATTGTGTGTGGGGGCGGATGGTTGCGAGTGTATGTGTTTGTGCACACGCATGCGTGGGTGTGTAGGTGTGTGTGTGATTGGGGCATGATAACATGGAGAGAGTCAGGGTTAGCACTTTTCTAATTAACCAGCTCTCAGGGAAACAGGCTAATTAGCCGAGATGTGGGAAAACCAATGGAGTGCCAATTTACTGTAGATATCCAAACTAATCTGACAGCTATAGGCCATCAATCCTCTAGTTAGACACTTACACACCCACACACCTTTTATTTACAATTAATAGAGCACATTTCAGATTTGCATTGTTCCTCTTGGATGCATTTCTGCTATTATTTAGATTACTTTTTATCTCTCGTTTGCCAGTTTAAAATAGACTTTTTCTTCCCCTGAAAGCACTTTTGAAGAGAAACAAAACCAAGTAGCTAGTTATTAGCAGTTATTATTCAATCTGCAAGCTAAGTCTGGTAACAGTTTCTACATGAAATGGTCATTTTTATGATATTTTGTCATGTCACTATAAAATGTTTAATTAAGTTTTTAAGGTAAATTGTCTACCTGTGACCAATACATGCTTATTTCTCAGTAGTTAACTAGCAAGCCTGTTAGCTATGTGCTTATATTACCGATATAAAATGACAATTATTAAGGCGTATTTGGCTAATGTCAAATTAATGTGGTGAAAATATGAGATTAGGAATGTTAAACCTTTGCATTATCACATTACAGCGACACGTAGCTTCTTGCCATCAACAACCTTGTGCTTGTAAACTTGATCAAACGGCTCGATTTATGTAGATTTATTGTAAATAATTTGTGAACTTTATCGTCATCTAAAAGCTTTTGTTTGCCTTTTTGATCATGTTTCCTATGATGCTGAACTTTTGGTACACACATATGACCAGTTCTAACTGTAATAATTACAAGTTTGCACCGTTTAATGTTCGCATTACGTTCTGTAAAAGAGGTTGAGGACCAAAATGGATGCTGGACAGACATTACCAAAGCCACATAGTCTTTAAGGCTACTGCAGTGCGAATATAAAGGGGAAGCAGTGGAAAGTCAAACACAAGTAACTTGCAAAAAGATGTGCGAGTTTGACGTCACCATCAATATCTATAGCCATTTCAAGGTTACATCATCAAGACAGAGAGAGAATACAGGGTCAAAAGTCACAGGACACATTGCATTTTACATTTCATTTAATAGACATCCTTATGCAGAGTGACTTAGAATTAATGCAGTCTTACAATCCAAGCAATTGTGGGTTAAGGGTCTTGCTCGGGGACCCAACTGTGGCCGAGTTGGGATTTGAAGCCTGGACCTTCTGATCATAACCCAGTACCTTAAGCACTAGGCTACCACAGTCCCACATCAGTGCTGATTTCCGATTCTGGACTTCTTTGATATTCACCATGAGCACCTTCCCACTGGGAAAAACTTACAATAACAAACATATATAATGGCTTTCAAGCTATCCCGGACATTAACCCCCTCACCCATTACTTCCTGGGGTATTTAGATGTCATTTTCCCTTTTGTTTCTGAAATAAAAGGCTGTTCTGTGGCTTTGGACTCGTCCTGTACGGACACAGAGGTTGAGGGAATTTAGTGTGCTCCATAATTTACATAATTATAAATGCCTTTCAGTCTTTGGACTGTGTATAATAATATGCTGCTAGTACACAAATAAGCAATTAACATAGGAATATGTTCTGATTATTAAGTGAAATGTGGTAATTACTGTTCATTATTACACTGGAACATTGGTGGACTGTGGTTCAGTCAGTGGACTTTGGATCAGAAGGCCCAGTGTTCAAATCCCACCTCTGCCAAGCTCCTGCTGCTGGGTCCTTCGGTACGGCCCTACACCCACAGTTGTTTGGAACTGTATCAGTTATCATTTACATTTATGCCATTTAGCAGACGCCCTTATCCAGAGCGACTTACATCTCATACAGTCTTGCAATCCAAGCAATCTGAGGTTAAGGACCTTGCTCAGAGACCCAACTATGGCATCTTGGCAGAGAAGGGATTTAAACCCTGGACCATCGGGTCCAGTACCTTAACCGCTAGGCTACCACAGTTCCCCTGGGTCAGTCACCCATATCATCATATGTTGGACAGAGCTCTGTAGTATGTTTAATTTTCTGATTCTGCTACATCCAGAATTAAAAAAAAATATTTCCTATTATTATTTTTAAGACCTTGGCCATTAAGCTAACAGATGTTGATTGGATAGATGGTGAATGGTGCATACCTACACCAGTTGGCATCGTGGCAGTTTGCTAACCTGCTACAGTGGTGACTCAAGTTTGAGTCCTGCTAGTGTCTTCTGGCTGGGTCGGGTTAAGTGCAGATCGATTGGCTCAGTCTAATTAATGATGGACACAACAAATTGTAAATATAGTGGTATAATTGGAGCAAAGCTGACACGGTGAGGAAAAAGAATAACCTAGAGAAGGATGTGTTCATGTAGGCTGGCTGGCACTGGTGGATGTGTGTGTCCATTGCAATTCAATAAACGAGGAAATGAGCAGCATCCTTCCTGCAGACTCCAGACTCTGGTTTCTAACAGGCAGTTGGGGATGGGATGAAGAGAATTAAAGTGGGAAGGAAGCTTCATTATCATTTCTGGCCTTTCCCCCATTTAATGGATCTTCTCAGTATGCTCGCTCTTGTTTTCTTTTTGGTTAAGTCCATGACTTGATAGGAGGCTCAATGGATCCAGAGCTCATAATTGGTGAGCAGTTCCACAGATTAGCTACTGTTTAAGCTGATCAAATAATAGAAATAGTGAAATTAGTTTAAATGTATTAAACAGAATCATTTGTACCGATGGCTGTGCTCAAAATTTCAGATTTAGGTGGCGCAATGGTTAGTGACCTTATCACGGTGCCAGATGTATCTTGTTTGATTTCTGGCCTGGACTCTGCCTGTGTGGAGTTTGCATGTTCTCCCCATGGTTGTGTGCTGTTTCTCAGGGTAGTTCGGTTTCTTGCCACATTCCAAAAGGCAAGTGCTCGGTCAGTTGCAGTCTCGCTCCAAAGTGTCCAAGTGTAAACAAGTGTTGTTCGCATCCTGGTTGGTTCCCAGCTTGCACCCTGTGCTGCCGGTTAGGCCCCAGCTCCTTGTGAACCTGAAATAGATTGAATAGTTGTGAGTTTGAATTAATGGATTTTCACATTTATTTTTAGATTGTGGATTTTAACGTGCTGGTATTTTTTCAAGTTGTAAAAAGAAGCCTGATTCATTTATTTAAACGTGTTTGCTGAAAGAGCTCTGAAGGTTCAGAAGTCTCAAAGCTATATAGGAGGTAATTTAATTTCTACCTGGCAAATGCTTTTACACATACATAAGCCATCATATATCTAGTGAGAGCTCACCGGAGAATAGATTTTAGACTTAAATTAACATTAAGGTCTATTCTATAGAATGGTCTTTATAGAACCAGTGGTAAGACTTTAAATGGCCATCATGATGAAGTCAGAGCATTACATCAGACTTTAAAACTGTTTAACTCTTGCTTTCTCTGCTTACTTCTACAGCTGTACGTCCATCCTCAATACCTTGTGTCAGATTTGATACTGCGTTGCGCATATTGAATAAATCAGCACAGGAAATTTGACTGCACTTCATCTAATTGTTCATGCGCGCGTTTTTTTTTTTGCATTCACACCTTTAATTGTGTGTTATTGTTGGAAAGTTGCAAAGTGCAATATGACCTGTAGGTGGCAGGTTTAGCAAGCAGTTATTGTTCTCATCTGTACAAATGTCTGTAAAGTATTGAAGTGTGTATACATCACACACACACACACTCTCTCTCTCTCTCTTACTCTCACACACACACACACACACACACACACACACACACACACACACACGCAATCAGAAAAAAACATCTTCTCTAAGGTACAGTGGCAAGTATTTAGTGTGTTTAGTCTGAAGGGGTCATCTGGAATGGTCTTTTTGGAAGGGTAGCAGCCAAGAACCATTTTTCTGAGGGTGATCAAGATGAAAATATATGCTAAAGTAATCCCTTTAATTAATCCCATTTGTAATTGATTGACTTAAGATATATCTTTTATATATACTGGTTAAAAAACATGGGGGATAACCCAAAATGAAATATACCCTAAATTGTGTGCGTGTGTGCGTGTGCGTGTGTGTGTGTGTGTATGTATATATAGATGGTGTCCTGTTATTGTACTGTACATAAATGCAATAACTCTACGACTCTGGACTCTTGGGGCACCCTGTATAGATAACGGTCCCGATGTTCTGGCAGCTCCTGCTTAAAAGATGCTTAAACTACAGTTGCCCACAGTAAACACATAATGGTACAGCTTACAATGAAAAGAGAAGAGTCAGGCTTGTGGCAACTGTTGAGAACATGTGCAAAGGAAGAACTGAACTGGCTGACTACATGTAAATGTATGACGTATTACCATATGGCTATATATTTGGCAAGAAGATAAATATCTTTGTTAGGGAAATCAGTACATTCTTTAGCATTAGCCATTATCATGTATCAGATGTGATATCACCATGCAATGTTGTATGTGTAGATTAAGTCAAATTAAAACTCAATAGCATGTCATCAGTATGTTCTACAAAGTGGTGTTCATTTTGAAAAAGGTTACATATTTGCTTTCAGTGCTATATATTATACTCCCATACTACACTCAAACAGATCATTCAAACCAAAAGTCAGTGTGTATGGCAGTGTTACTTATAAATGCCTCTAAGCTCTGTGATTACAATGCGTGTGCAAATGTTTGGGAATCTCGCCAGAAAAAAACAAACAAACAAAAAAAAACACTAATAATTTCCAAAGATTTGCTGGAATAGTTTCTAGCATTGTGTAGACTTTGGATTTACATATTGCTGTAACTCATTCAGTGGAGGATTTTAGACACTTTGCTCATACTGTGTAACAGCAGAACCCATCACATAAAACACACCCAGTCCAGTACAAACACACAGTTTGACAGCATGCACAACTTGAGATAACAGCTTGCAATGTGCAAGCTTAAAATAGAAGAACCGAATTTAAGCAATGGGCAGCACGGTGGTTCGGCCGCACCGCTGCCTCACAACAAGAAGGTCCCGGGTTCAGTCCCAGGGTGGAGCGGCTTGGGTTCTTTCTGTGTGCGAGTCTGCATGTCCTCCCCATGTCTGCGTGGGTTTACTCCAGGTATTCTGGTTTCCTCCCACAGTCCAAAGACATGCGTGCTAGGTTAATTGGTGTCTCTAAATTGTCATTGACTTGTGCATGTAAAACACCCCAGCTGTGCAACTGGAAAAAGCTGCACGCCGGGCCCAAGCCCGGATAAATGGGGGGAGGAATGGCAAAGTACTCCACTATCCTGCGGAAATACTTTATGGATCACATCGATGAAAGACAGAAATGTGTGGAGATCGATGATCCATCAAGTGACCAAGAGTCGGCCGCGATTGGACGGTTAATCCAATCCAATTTAATCAATACTTTTTGGATTCATGTAAATGCCTTTGTGTGTTTTTTTTTGTTTATTTCATTACTAAAAGGTTATAAATGCATTCTGTTTAAGCTTATATTTTCAATTGGCATGGCTATGGTGCATTGCTTGAGGAATGAAAAATTATTTTAATAATAAATATGATGCAATTTAATATTTTAAATATTTAATTCAATATTTCAAAATATTGCTAATACTGTATATTTAGCATATAAAATCCCCAGCCACATTATCAGGTACACCTGGTTGAATGCTTGTTAAAGCAAATATCTAATCAGCCAATCATGGGCAGCAGCTCATTTAGGCATGTAGACATGGTCAATAGTAACTGCAAAAGTTCAAACCAAGCATCAGCATGGGGTGGTGAAGATGATTTAAGTGACTTTAACCGTGGTGTGTTGTTTGGTGTTAGACAGGCTGGTCTGGCATAGTGTTGATCTACTAGGATTTTCACACAAAGCCATCTCTAGGGTTAACAGAGAATAGTCAGATAAAGAGAACAGATCAGAGCAGATCTCTGGGTGAAAATGCTTTGTTGATGAGAGGTCAGAGTAGAATGGACTGTCTGGTTAGAGCTCCAATAACCACTTGTGATAATTGAACAGCATTTCTGAATACATAGATCTAGAACCTTGAAGCAGATGGAGTGCAGCATCAACAGACACACCGGGTCAGCTAAGAACAGGCAACAGAGGCCATAATTTACAGCCTTAACAAAATTGGACAAAAGAATATCTAAAAAATTTGCCTCAAAATCTTGAGGAGTTTTGATTTCTGCAGCAGCATTCAGATGCAGGGTCAGAATTTGGTGTAAGCAACATGAAAGCATGAATCCATAATGTCTTATAACAACGGTTTGTGTTGCTGCTGGTGGACGAATGGTGTGGGGATTATAGCCTTGGCACACTTGGAATTCTTAATACCGGTTGAGCAAAATTTATAAGCCACAACCTTTTTGAGTGTTGCTGGTCATGTCCATCCGTTCATGACCACAGTGTAGCCACCATCCTATGGCTGTTTCCAGCAGAAGTACCATGTGACAAAGTTCAAATAATCTCAAATGGTTTCCAAAGCCACCAACTCTAAATTTAATAGAGCACCTTCAGGATGTGATGGAAAAGGAGATTCACTTAATGGATGTGCAGCCAACAAATGGGCAGCAACTGAGTCTCGCTATCATGGACCAACATCTGTGAGGAATGTTTCCAGCACCTTGCTGATTCTACAACATTCAAATTCAAATTGGTTTATATATTTTAAATTGATATGTATACATTGATTTATATGATTTATATATTTATTTATATGATATATATAGACAGAGAGAAAGAGAGAGAGAGAGAGAGAGAGAGAGATTGGAAAGGGAAAAAAAATCGTAATAAATCTTGGGAGGACCCAGACTCAAAAAGGGATGGCTAGATGTTAATTGAATAATTAAATTGTAGTAATAGTAAAATTAAGTAAATAATACTTTAGATCAAATTTAAATCAAATTAATAATACAATTCAAAATAAATAACAAAATAGTTTTAAGATGAGTCCTCAGCGGTAAGTTATTTGGAAGTTCTCAACAAAGCCTAACCAGGTGTATCTGGAAAAGTATAAAGTAGATCTACCAGCTTTGGACTGCTAAATGGAGACATTCAGGTGTATAGTCAAAATTAGTTCACAGTGCTAACATCAAGATGGAGAGAACCACCCAGAAAGAGTACCCATTTTGTTATTTAATACTTCTATAATGTTACATTATGTAAATAAGGATTCAACGTGTTCAGTTTCTGTGAGAAAATCTCGCATCTGTGCTTTCTTACTGTAAACTCCGGCGTTTCTAGCACGAGGCGTGACGTGGGCGCGGTAGCCCCGCCCCCTCGCTCGCGCAGCCTGTGCTGACAGTTGGTCGGCGGCTCGCGCTGCTCCAGCCGGAGAGTGTAAGATTAAAGCCGAGGGAACAGAGAGGGGGGAAAAGCCGGTGTTACCGCTCCGAGACTGAGAATATAATCAAATATTACGAAATAATTAGAAGTGAAGGTAAGTGTTCATTTCAACTCTGTTAGTTTTGCATTTTTACATTCGCTCTCCGCGTGTGACTGTTAAACATCATTTAGGGGTAGGACGCTCATCAAACAAACGTGCTCGAGCTGTGACGCTCGAGGTGTAATTTGGAGGACGGTGATAATTCACAACACTTTCTAATTTACGGAGAATAAAAATGAGAAGAATTGGACCTTAATGTTAAGCAATATTTAATGGTGAACCGTGTCCGATAGACTCTCCTGTTTGGGCTTATGGTTTTGCATTGGAAGGACGTAGCATAACTAGCCCACTGCGGGATGAACGCTAGCATGCCCCTGTTTTTTAAAAAGACTGCTCCCAAAAAAACAAAAAAAAAGGATGCATTTAAAAATGAATACGAAGAGGATCTTACAAGAAGTGCTGGACAATCTGATCCTGTCCATGCCCCATCACTCTCGGTGTGTTTTGGCAGTCTTTGATGACCATACACCCTGCTGAACAGTCAATATGTGGGGTACTCTCGTCCAGTTTAACATGCTTCTGTTCACCCCCATGAATATATCACTTGCTACTCAATCACATTAATTGAGTTTGTAGCGTATTTGCATAATCAAACAACTTTCCTTGACTTTTCATTTGCTTTTCATTAATTAAATACAACGAAATGCTTGTATTTAATCGCTTCCAATTCTTTCTGAAATATCCCCTATTATTGTTAGCAGTGCATATATTTATTCTTATGCTTTCTCAAAATGTGTTTCGTTATCATGCACCTGTAATGCACTTTTCCACCCTGTGAGTGACCAGGATTAAAATGCATGGCTTCCCTCCACTTTATTGATTGGCACTACACCAGAGAGTCTTTTGTTTTTGCATCTACACATAATTCGGATTATTCTTTCACAGCCTTAATTTAGATGTTTTACATGATTTACTGGGTATTACTGTTGACTGGTGTTGTTCAGTGTTTCTCTTTCTGGGCTGCACACCCAGCATGCATGACGGTGGTTCATATAAAGTGATGCATTACAGAATGTGTGCAAGTTATAACCTTATAAAAGAAGTGCAAATAAATAATTTCTTTAACGATGTCTGATATGTTGGTACTAAATCCTCTTGTCTGGAAAGTTACGCTGCCGTGCAAGTAGTAGAGTTCATCAGGTCTGCAGCTAGACCAGCCTAATGTCAGTCATCCATCCGTCTGTAACATTTTCATTCAATGGTCTCTCCACAAAGGCATTAAAATATCCCAGCCATAGTTGCCGTTTAGTTTGAAACTTGTAATGGCCAAATCAGATCTACATTTTGCGCACTGAATAAATGTATGCGTTAGACAATAAGTATCCTATAAGTATCAGATCTGAAATATTACTTTCACCGCGTTTAAACACTCTCAACCTGTTCAAATGCAAATTAACTTGAGCTAAATCATAGTAATCCTTTCCTACATGTGCTCAAGTTTGGTTGCTCTTAATTTGTATAATCTCGTTTGCAGTTGAATATACTCCTAGTCTGACATCAGGTCAGTTGCTGGCTGTCTGTCTGTCTGTCTGTCTGTCTGTCTGTTTGATATCAAGTTATCAAGTCCTGATTTTATGCCCTGTGCCTCAAAGGCTTCAAAGATACAGTAACCTTGTTACATTTTATTGCTTTTATCATGCTAGTAGTATTTATTTAGATTGAATCCTCTAACAATCGGACCACATCTGTAGTCTTGAGAACTCGTTATGCATTTAAACGGACCAATTTATATTTTAGTGTTGTATATTAATTTTACACATAAGCGTTAATATTTCTTTTTACTTTGATGTGACTATTTTGATACATACAGAAAACATATAATTATACATATAACCTTTTATTTTGGTCTTAGTTTTTATTTAGTTTATTTTTCAGTGGAAGTATGGTACACCCTGATCCGTTTGATTTCTCTGTACACACACTCCATCATTCTCACTCTTTTTTATAAAGACTGACCTGAATTGTGATGGTCTCTTATTTGAGACAGCACACTCCAGCACTAATCCCCTCGCTTTGCCAGGTCTCTTTTGAAAAGCACAATTCCTGTTGGTGTTACAATCTTGTGTAACTACATGCTTGAGAAGGTACACAGTCCAGCTCACTGAACGAAGGGTTAAACTCTTTAAATCCTCTTTATCTAGTGCAGCTGCCCAAAGATAAATCCTTCCAAACTAAAAATCACTTGCTATAGCCTGACTCAAATTATCTCCCTAAAGCATAGTATTTATTTTCTTTTGCTTCTCGAATTCTTTTTTTTTTCTTTGCTAGAATTTGCTCTTTCGTGCTTTTGCTGTTCCTTATCGTCCTCGTTTACGTGCAGATATTATCATCGAGCCGATTAAAATCGTTCCGATTATAGATTTATATGCACACTAAACTCAACAGCCTGATAGTGATCTGTAGTTAGATGCACTAAATGTTATCTGATCCTAAATTTTGTGGATGTGCGGAGAGCCGTTTAGTGTAAAGGTTGCCATAAACAAAGTACACAAAGTCCTGTTGGTCTCCAGTGAGGACCTTGAGATGTAACCCACGTTTCCAATCACTTGTGTGATTATGGGTTTGATACTGCGGCAGGATCGGCAGAACACATTTCATACATGCATAATAAACAGAAGGAGAGAGCCCAAATTTACACCCTACAGCATTTATGTGTATATCATCGTTATTAACGCACTGTATTTGGCTTAAAAGCTTGTTTGAACTATGACCAAACTTTTTAGCCATCCTTCCTGTGACTAATCTGAAGTTGTTTAAAGTTGAGGCATAAGCTTGTTTCCTCCAGAGACCAATTTTTCATATTCACCATGCTGAATTAGCTCTCTGTGACTCAGGGTGTGTTTGCACAAGTGTTTGCAAAGTCTGATTGGAAATGCAGTCGGACACAAGTATAACAGAATATGTAGGTTTAGCCAACTTGTTTAGTCGAATGCAATTTTCTGCTTAAGATGTGTACATAAACTTCGGGGTGGGCGATTATAATAAAAATATCTCACAATATTTAAAAACATTTTCACGAGACGTTGGAATTAATTATGCAACGTTCATTAATGATATGTGTATGATATGGAATCGCAGACAAAACGCCTCAGTAGAGGCAGATTGTTAAAAAACTACTATTCAAATACTGTCCCATACTTCTTACATTGATTTTTGTTTAAACTGTGCTACACTTAATCTGATTAAACAGTACTAATTACACTTTGTATAATGAAACGTAGTTCCTGACTGTTCTTTATGCGCTGACGACATCCTGTCTATGCTCAGAAGAGCATATCTTTTACCACAATAACAAAATCAATTATGATACGATAAAATATTGTACATAATTGCTTTCTGTTCGGACCAAGCTGTTAATTTGATTATTAATTGATAATTTGGCTGCATGTACACACGATTGTTCATTCATTCATTGTTTCTTCAATTCATTTATTCATTCATTTATTCTTTCTCCCCTGCTTTATTTCTTTCTCTCCCTCTTGCCCTGTTCACTGTCCTCTCCCTACCCCCTGCTCCACCCTCACTCTCTGTCCCTTCACTCATTGTTCTTTGTCTTGTTCATCTGCATTCTAATGAATGTGCCATTCTGCCTCAGAGTGCCTGTACCACCCTATGCCCTTCTCTAAAAATTGCTCCACAGTGTCAGCCTGGCATCAAATTTGATACCCTCCTAACACACACACACTTGTAATTCATATACATTTGTAAAATGGTTAGTCATATATGAAAAATTTTGGGTAAATAGACAGAACTTCCAAAACACTTTTAGGCTTGTTCTGGCACTAAAGGAACCCAGTATCATTTTGTATCAAATGAGTGCTGAGTTAACCAATAGGCACCTCCTGCAAAGTGGCAATGTGTTCCCTGCTGTGTAATTTCCTGTCCTGTCATGGTTCGTTTCCTCTCAGGCAGCATGTGTAGAGACCCGAGAGAGGGCTATATGGATGTGACATACATAATTCCCCTTGCCCTGTTCTTCACTTGGTTGCTTCACACTCAACTGGTGCTGCCTGAATTGTAGTTTTCTTAATGTTCAGAGAGCATAACATACACGCTCTTAAGGCTGCAAGGAAAGATCTGCAGATTATTCACTATTCATCCTTCCCCAAGTAGCCTACAGCAGGTTCCTTATTGTGCTCTACTCGTGGTGTATGGAGTGCTGTATTGGTAGGAAAGCAGTTGGGTTATTTGTAAATAATTTAATGGCGCTTTACTTCTGATTTTGTTTGTTTGCTCAGAACATTGAAACAACATGAATAATAACTGAAGAAAGTCATAGATTTTGTTCAGTACATTTCAGAACAATTTAGATGAGGGTGGTTTGCGAGTCTATCATGGTAACACAAGTCACTGGAAACACGCTGTACAAATGGGCTACTGAACAAATCATTTTCTGTATCGACAGCTAAAATAATTTAATAAGGCAGTGACAAGTCATGCCATTTTTAACAACTAACTGCAATTACTAAGCATGCAGTGGCACACGCAGCACAATTTGTGAATTTTTTCTTAATATTCATTTGTCCAAATCCAGGTATTCCCCTCAATATAAGATTGGGAAAGGTTCCGACAAATGCATCGTAAGTTATCGTAAACCAAAGAGTTTAATATATACTGTATATATTACAGTATAATATATATTACCCTATCTTAAACATGCTTAAAGCACTAACACAGCTGTGTGTTTGGGAATAGCCTCATATCAAACCCTAAACACTTACCTTAAACTACAACTTTAACATGAAACCTATTTTATAATAAAGTATTGAATATCTGGTGTATTTATTAAATAATGTATTTGACAGTAAAAACACAATTATTGCCCAACCACAACTTACCAAAATATAATGATTTCTGCCACGTAGCTCCCTGCCATGCAAGTTCTTAGCAGGAGAGCACTTGCTACTGCGTATCGCTTGCCTGGGAAAACACAAATTTAAATTTTAGAGTACGGTTTCTGCTGCATGCTAATTTGTGTGTAAAATGGAATCCCCATCATAAACCAGGCCAGCATAAAACATGGAGTATTGGTATGATTTTTATGAAGTATAATAAACAAAGCCACTTGGATCTAGCAGTGGATTCCAGATGGGGCGGCTATCACAAGGGGATGTAAATGGCTATGTTTGAGGTAGGAGAGGCCAGACAACGGAGCATCCCTTCCTGACTGATCTGCTAGCTCCACATCTAGGGTACACTGTTACATGTGTCATGTGGATTCTCAGATAGACTCCTGTGCAAAATGCAGTGCAGAATTTGTAGCATTGTGTACCTTGCTTCATATAACACCATGGGTTGTAACTCTAACTCGGGTGCATTGGTTAGCAACATGTGAGTGTAATGAGTGTAAGTTGCCTGTGGTGGTGCAGTGCTTAAAGTACTGGATTGTTGACCAGAAGGCCAAGGGTTTATATGTCAGGACTGGCAAGCTGCCACCCTTGGGCCCTTGAGCAAGACCTGTAAATCCACAGTTTCAGTTCTAATTGCCATACAGCAGTCCTGTCAGAGAAGGTCACAAACAAAATGCAAAATGCAATCATGACACCATTGGTAATGACAAGGAGTTCATATTTTTGAAACCCTAGAATGAATGTAATGATCAAATATGATGGCAGTGATTTGATTATATAGCTAAAGTTATTCACAAAGAACTGTTTGCTGATGTGTTCTGCAGGATGGATTACATATATTTACTGAAAAAGTAATCTAAGGGTTAATTACAATCATTACAGTTAGTAATCACAATGAAGCAATTATATGATTAATGGGCCTAATTTGTTTTTGTGATAAAAGTTCTGTGTCTGAAATAAAAGTGAATGGTGGCATTAAAATAATTGTTAATGTGAAATGACGTTGGTTAAAGCTTTGGTCTTGTCTCTCATCTACTTCTGTGTGGATAGAAGGATTTCATAATTTGTTTGCCATCCGTTGTATGACATGCTTGAGATCCTCTACCTTCAGAAGTAGACCACTCTTGCACCTCACTTTTGTCACTAATGTTGAAAGCCAGAAGATATCAAAGCTGCATTGTGCCATGCTCACAAAAAGGCAGGACCGGATCAGACAGACATGACAGTGCTCTATGAGCAAAGGTCACTAAGACGGAGCTTGCTTTTTTTTGCCAAGGATTGGTTGAGAGAACAGCCATTGAAGGCAGAGGTCTGCAGCAGCAAGGTCGACGCTGCACTCCTCTCTGATGACATGAATAAAGCCATTACTGCAGCCAGCCTCTCACAGGATGCCAGAGTATCTCAAAGGACCTTATTTCAAAGCATTTTGATACATTGTCGTCTGATTCTTGTATACATTCATGTGCTCTAAAAGATACGACATTGATTGAACTTCAAGGTAGAGAGAATAAAATGGGGGCATTTAATGTGTCAGTATTTCAAGAGGTGACAATGTTTTGTTGATATTTCGCGCGTGTGTTTTGCGCCGTCTACGTCTGTGAAATGAAATCAGGATGTGCTGTGAAAAAGCATATATCAAAGGCCTTTAAATCTCACTTCAGTGTCGATCACTTGGAGGGGGAGCACATCTGCACTTGATGTACGCAAAACCAGATTTCCAGTATTTGCCTTCTCAGCTGGAGCTCGGATCGTACACTTGTTGCACATCGTTCTGTGTATGAAAGATGGAGAATATAAAGCAATTTCTTGTGCATTTTTGTGTAAGTGGTTTTCTTTAAAAATCACATGCTTTCTATTGCTTTCATAAACTAGTTGAAGGATGGTGTATTCACTAAGCTGATTACATTCTGATATGCTGTCTTTTTTGTTGATAAAAAAGGCTTTGGCATAAAGTGGATTGGCAGGTGTGCAAACTTATATATCATATGTGTGGTATAAATAAGGCTAGCATTTCTGTCCCTGACAAATGTTTGTCAGAGTTCAAGTGAGAGTTGCAGTGATCTTTAGTGCTTGTGTTTATATATTTAAATTGAATTTACACTAATAGATATTCTGATTCAAGCTTCTATTAAATGTTGTCATTTGAGACTTTTTATAGTTTATTAAGGTTTGTCAGGCGACACACAGTTTTTATTTTTTTGCCCACCATTCCATTTTAGTTTAGTCATTTTTTTTTGTTTCTTAACACTGTTAAGAATATTAACAAATAATAGTAGAACAGCGCCTTTGTACTTTTTTGCTGCTACAACATTTATCAACATCAAAAATGATATAAATGCAACTTGTAAAAACAAATAAGGAAAGGTTAAGGCTTTTTAGTAATGCCCTTCTAATTATCAGTAGGACACTGAATTTTGCAGTGAAGTCTAGAGACAAAAAGAAAAACTAGTGCTTCCTCATCATCGGTCTCATAAACAAATGCCAGTGGCTGAGCCGTGATTAAAGCTTAGTACATGAGGTGAATTTAAAATTTGTGACAGCACTGTGCTGTTCATGTGTTGTTCTGCTCTTGCTGTTGTACAGTGCCCAAGATAAAAGTGACTGGCACAGAATAGATTATATGAGACCGATCAGCCGATCATGCTCACGTTTAGATTTTCAATATCTAAAGTCCTCAATGCTACTATTCCATCCATATTCTATGCATTGCTGAAATCTTAATTAATTTATTAATTTTGTGCATCCAAATGGGGACTTATAAAAATCTGATTATTGCTGAAAGATTATTACTGAAATGAAAGGTTCAGTCAGAATCAACGATCAGAATGACTTGGGTTGAAGTAAATAAAATGCATATTAATGTCTAACAGAATGTCAAGCTTGAGTTCATGCCTACAGTTTCTCCACGTTTGGATGGACACATTGAGTATGATGTTGCACCAAAATGCATGTCATCATTTGAATGCTTTCAAGAACATGACTGTCGTTATTCTTCGTGCCATCAACCTGCATGTCAGCCCCTCCTTGCAATAAGGTAGAAACGACTGAGCTGGACTGTGCACTTATCCAATACGTAGCAATTACATAACTTATTCATGGCATGATTTGCCAGCGCAAGGCATCCAACATGGTGTAGAATCCATGCCAACCTGAATTCCCTGTGTG
The DNA here is from genome assembly GCA_034779995.1 of Parotocinclus haroldoi. Classification (NCBI taxonomy): domain Eukaryota; kingdom Metazoa; phylum Chordata; class Actinopteri; order Siluriformes; family Loricariidae; genus Parotocinclus; species Parotocinclus haroldoi. The sequence continues at coordinate 20,418 of JAUZST010050922.1, read as the reverse complement.
CAAAAAAACTGGGGTGGTACAAAGCTGTTTGATTCAATGTAGTTAATAAACTGCCACCTCTTTGGATTTATAGCATTGTTCTTTGTTAAAGAGAGCAAGAGGGAGAGAGGGCAGATGGAGTGTGAGAGAGAGGGCAAGCAATCACATCTCACAATGACAAGGTGAGGGGATAACACTGGAAGCTGACTTAGCTTTGATTCATAAAGTATAAGAATTGCAGTTCATTTGCCACGGCCAATTAATTGTGGTTGCCATTTCATCAGAAGTACAGCTTTGTTGGCTGATACATCCATGTGTGCCTCATGGATTACAGAACAGATGTGCTGCTGTGGATATCCAGTTGACTTTGCAAAGGCAATAACGTTTGGCACTGTTTAGTGTTCAGAAGAAATGGATTTTAGGACATGAAAAATTTTCATACAAGAGACCTTGCAGTCTGAAATATTTCCTCGAAATTATGGCAGGCAAGTCAACAGAGTACATTAGTACAAAGTTACATTTGAATGACTTGAATGACAAGGATTCATGCACACAGAATAAAAGCCAGAGTCACTGTACAGCACAGACTGTTTGTCGACTGAGATGAAACTATTGCATTTGGTGCTGAAAGCAGCGTCTCACCAGTGGCACTGTGAAGCAAAATCTTGTCCCTTTACAAAGAGTGGCCTTGGGGTGAAATAACACATTCCATCCTCTGCATTTATAAGCCCTCACGACCCTGGCTTTAGCAGGGTGAAGAGCCTTTTCCACTCACTAGGAAAGCGGCAACTTATTATTTACAGCAGCTTGTGTAGGGCACATATGTATCTGCTGTGGTATCTAATGGCCTTGTTTCTTGAATGGCACAGGAGATTTGAATAACAGGTTTTGTTGGATAGAATATGCAGTCCAGACTTTAAATTCTTTTGTCTATTGATATACTGTACCGAGATCTATTTCTGCGTGCTTTCTGCGGGGCTTTCAGTCTTATTCATTGTCGACTACGTGACTTAAATTCTTAGCCGCGATCCTGTTTTATTGTCCATATTTTATGGTATTTTGATTGAAAAAGAAAAAGTCTGACTGTAAAGTACCACAATAAATTAAGAGTAAGGTAAGACAATGAATGAACTCTGAGGGTTTTTTTTCTCTCCAAAAGACTCAAATTTACACTCAGCACTTGAAAGAAGGTTGAAATTGCCCTTGCATATTTAATACAGTTATGTAATAAACCGAGATTATCCTTGGTTTATGGATTCAAATACCTTAAAACCTACATGATCTACACTGCAACGATAGGAGACTGCAGCATCACAAACATTAGGGGATATTTCTTGAGTGGTTATGTCATTTTGAGCATCTTGTGATTTTTGTGAGCAGTTGGATTGTGTACTTGATTTATTTCTTAGTTGTACTATCATGATATAGTGTCTGCTAAGGATATGTGTGGCTAAATGCCGTAACTGTTAAACGATCACTTATTGTTTGAAAGTTTTTGAGCACATCATGCACAGGGAAAAAAGCTTCTTCCAAACCTGAGGCTTGCTGAGATTACTGAACCTATCTGATACATTGCATTCTTTTGCAAGTGAGAACTTAAGTAAACAGGGCTGAAAAGGAGCAGTGAGAGTTTGTGTGTCTGTTCGTTTGCTGAGTGCAGAAGGACAGGCAGCTGCGTATAGAATAACATGCGGCAGCATGTAAATGAGTGCAGAGATTTCGTTTTAGGGCTGTACAGGCACACCGTGTGAGGTGGCTGACAAAAGAACAGCAGCAGGGATAGGACCCCCTCCCCTACTCTGATCGTTGAACAACATGGTCATTGATTATAGCCTGTCTTAATGTAATAGAACGCAGCTGTTTTTTATTTAAGTTTGGAGGTGATATGCATTATAATCTCACCTTGTCAATTCTGTCAATCTTTTAGTTCATTTTAGCAATTTGCTATTTTATTTTTGTTTGAAGGGCCCAAATCTAACAAGGGGGGCTACTAGTTTGATTGTTGGACAGTGTAGGTCTGCGTATTAGTGCTGGTATTTTGTTCTTTTCACAGCTGGATTTCGTTTACGATCAATACTCCTGAGTGGAAGCTCATGGCCTGCACCATGTTAATCCTCACTAGGTTTGGCTGGGTGTGTTTGAGCAGTGCCTCTTGTATCAATACATTTAGCTTCCTGTCTGGAAATGATACAGTTAGCTGGCCTCTTTGCTTGCCTGTTATTTCTGCTGAATGAGGATATGAGGAGAGAGAAAAGACAAATGAGAAAAGCACACCACTAATCATAATAATTCCTTTGTCCATACCCACACCACTTTATCTTTTCTGTGCTTATAATGTATCACTGTTTCTTTGTTTATGCTTAATTTTTTAAGTGTCAATAGTTATTCAATGTAGAGTCAACAAGATAAATTCCTTATAAGACAATACATTGCAGTCCATGCCTTGAAACATTTCTCCTGGATTTATTTCTTGGTGGCGATCAGTTCATTTCAAGCTTTGTTCTTGGACTGTTTCCATGGTAGCCAATTAGCAGACTCTGGTTTCCCCTATTTTTAGAGAAGTGTCTAAGTCCCAGCAGTCTCTGAAGTCTATATGTGAATAGGAGAAGTATATGGACTAAATGGAAAAAAGTGAAGATAGAGAGGAGGCTGCTGGTTTACAAATTTTTTGGTTGCTTGATACCAAAGTTTGATAAGGTAACAAATTTGATGTCTGAATATAGGATAGGATGGGCAAACAAGTGAACAACCCCACCTTCCTAATATCAACCCCCGCAACCCTGAGTGTATTTATTGGGAAACCAACATTGATTTTACATTGTAAGGTTATAATGCACTCTACATACACCACTTACCAGGTTTAATTGTACTTGCCAATAGGTTTCTTTTATGCTTTAAACCGAAGCAAATCTGATTGAAGGAGAGAGAGAATGAGAGACGGAGAGCAGCAGCCAAGCTTGAGATATGAAAGAAGCAGCAGACAGGAAGAGTTAAGCTGGCTAACTAGATTAGCTTCAAATGGCTGTGGCATGGATCCGGCTGCTGCCCTGAAAGCTTCCTCAGCGACACCAGCCAGTGCTGCCCTTCACCACATCTTTGTTTTGGCTATCATTAGACAGAACCTTAGTCAAAAAATATAACTGGAGCTGGGCAATATGATTATATTATATTGGTATTGTGAAAAATAAGATAATGATACACTTTCTGAACATATTAAGGATATGATCAGCCTTCTGTAACAGTCACCAGCTCTATTACTACACATTGTAACTGGTTACTGTTTTTTTTTAAATTTTTAAAAAAAAATTTTTTTTTTAAACAAAGTAAAAGCGTATTTAAAAATAATTCACGGATTGGCTGAACATCACAATGTATTAAATACATATTTTGCTGAGTCCATTTGTACAAGTCTTAGGAAGCTAAGTATTGCTTATTGTCTACTGTGTATCATGCTTGACTGTTATTATTTATTATAATAAGTTCACTGTTATTATAAGCTGATTAATACTACTGCCACTAGTTGGTTTCAAAAGTTACTAAATTTAGACTGTTACTTACATTACACATTACTTGAGTGAAATTGATTTTATACAGGCACTGTGCAAAATGTGCTTGGAGTTATTCAAATTATTATTAATTTAATGTATTATTAAATATTTTTCAAAAGTAAATTTACAAATGTATCCTTGTGGGTAAGTACTCAGATGCAGTTCTTATTATTGGAGATAAGGTTGTTATAAATACAGGTAATTTAATTAACATGTCAACATTTAATTATCAATTTATCAGCCTTGTTAATATGGTTTCAAAATATAAATATAGAGCTGTAAAAGCAAATTAAAAACAGCTGCTTGCTCAGAGGGCCAGTTAATAAATGTATAATTTATGCTCTTTGGTACTCTTTACAGGGTGCAATGAATAAATAAATAAATAAAATATTATAGCTATTGAGTAAAATCACCATTATTACAATTTTAGCTACTAACCCGCAGCTCTGTGTGTATGCTCATGGATCTCTGCTGTACACTCTTAAAAGTTGTTCTCTCATTAATGATTTTCTTTATCCCCTTTGTGCTTCTAATTGAAATACCTGGCATGCTGCTTTTGAGGATTTATAACTGTAAATACATAAGGGCTTAAGCAGGCTGAACCTGCCTAATAAACCTATTCTACAAATTCCCATTGTAGATCTGCTTCATCTTTTGAGGTGCAGGTCTTTAATTTCTTATTACTGATCTTATTGCCTTAGTGCAGTAACCGGGTGGTCATTATGCAGGCAGTGCCAATCTGCTAATTGTGAACAGCTAATGAAAGGAGGTTAGATGGGATGAGAAATGTCCCCATAATGCCTCTTTGGAGAGATGCTCCCAAGGTCTCCTGCTCTATGTGTGCTTCTCATTCCTCATACACTCTTCTACAACATGCACAAAGGAAACCTCCACACACATGAAGGTTACAGTCTTCCATTCCCAACCAAGTCCATGTCACACAAAAGAGGCCAGTGGGTACAATACTGCCCGGGCTAAACATCTTCTCCATAAATCTTGTTGATGAAAGGAGCGAGCCAGGCTGTTTTATGAGTGAGGTGAGCGAACACGGGCAAACCTTTGCTCTTTCTTTTCACGCAGACAGCATTTTTTGAGGAGCGATCCAATGGAGCATCATCTGCATATAGATGAGTGGCATGCGTTAGCGGGATCATTAATAAACAATAAAACTAATACAAGGTTGACAGTCTTTAGCCACAGCGATGAGAGGAAATAAAAATAGAGAGATACTACTGCATGGTAACCCCTGTAGTACTAATTGTGAGCATTTCTGCCACACAGATTGTGGAGTCGAATACGTTCAATTTGGCATCATAAGAGTTAAGATTAATATGACACTTGTGTTAGGTCTACTGCTCAGAGGTGATTAATACCATTTAAGAATGTACTCAAGAGGAAGTCATGCGGTATACTTTATCAGTGAAGCAATAAAGATTACCAAAAATGCAGTACCTTGGATTCAGATCAGTCATATACTCATATCGTTCAGTGTTGCTTAAGCTTGGACCATAATGTCATTTTGACCAGACAATTATCTGCTGCAGAATGATATCACAAGAAATATTATCAGGATCCAAATTTAGTTACAAGTGATCATTTGTGTTTCCTGACTCTATGTGCACATCCATGATTGTGATACAATTACAGCCTTAACTAACTTCAAAATGTGTAAATATACAGCTTTGGAGAAAATTAAGAGACCACCTGCAAAATTATAGTGCTCATTGGTTCTATTTGCAACTGCTGTTTGAGTAAAACTTTGCTTTGTTTGCGGCATGAGCACTTCGCTGTTAATGACAACTTCTCGTAACAACAAAGCTACAGTGTTTTTAGACCTTGATAAATATGAATTATACAAAGAAACAACAAAATACTAACCACAAATGCTAATGTAATAACTACAGAAGGTTCAGCAATTAATATTTCAATTAGGGGTGGGTGATATGGACCTAAAATAATCACAATAAATAATTTTTAAGTGGTTGGGAATTTTCTTTATAACTTCTGTTCCATACACCCCAACCATGTTTCATTCCACCATCAGTCCCTTTCACTGGCGTATTGATTTCTCTCACCCACCCAGCTTTTTAAAAATCCTGTTCTCTGCTACTTAAACCTCGTGTCTAAAGTAGTCGTGCATTTTGGCATGGTCTAAGTTTAAGGCTTCGTTCCCTGAGCTTCAGTTTTCTGCTGTCTGCATTCTTCCCAACGTTCTCTCCTGCTCTTATTTTTTTTAAATCATTTGGCATAAAATATTTAATTCCTGTAGACTAATTGTATCTCTTAAGAGTGTTTGACCAACAAAATAAATGACCATTTGTGAATGAAACTCTCCTGTGTTGTATTAATCTGAAAATAACAAAAAGAAAAAACCAAAATATCCATGTATCCCAGGATTATTCACCAAATCTACAAACAAGTTTATGTAATCTTGCATGGTGAAGTTAGTTGTAAACTTGGAACGAACTATAATTTAGAATGCTTGTAGAAAAGTGCAGCATGTGATATTTAATCATTTGGTCATTGATCCAATGTCTTTGTTGCACAAGTCATATCACATTGAGACCCTTGACCCTTAAAGCTTGTACCTGACCTCTTTCATTCTGCTTGCTGTCTTTACCCCCTAATGACCCCGATGACCCTCTGTCTTTTGTAGCAGTCTGATCGAGTCTGAATCTAAAGTGTTTTATGTACACACACAAATGTAGAACTTGCTAAACATCTGCTCACATATGTTACAAAATAGTAAATGGTTACATTTAGGGCACAGATACCGTTGCAGAACATAATGGACTAAATGGGGGTGCATTTCCAATAGCACTACCTCCCTCAGGTATGGCCAATGATGTTTGTGCTATGAATCACCATGGAGTTGGAGCAAATTGTCACTGCTCCATCCCAGTGATACACTAGCACACTACAACCGGGAAATGCTTTAGAGTCCCAGTGATGCACTTCTGCTTGGTCAGGCATCACATACAGACAGGGAGAGGAGACTGGTTGGGGATCATTCCCTAAAGATGCAGCTATGGCCCTTGAGATGTAATGGTTACATCGCAATTCACATTAAAATGTTTCCCCGCGCCGCTGTATTAGCAAGTGAAACGTGTTACTGTAGAAGACTTATTGTCATGTCTAACAGATACATGCAGTCATGGGGCCATAGACTCTGCCCTTTTCTACAGGCTCAAGCAAAGGGCAACCTGAACTGGATCCAGGTCCCTAGGGCAGCTTTTGCCCATCTAATAAATTAGCCAGAGACGCATGTAGCAGTTCATTAGAGAGAAACCATGTAGTTGTGAGCTGGCCCACCCAGCTGGCTTGAGTTCTATATGTTGAAGACTCATTCAGGGTGAAAGACTAGTGAAGGAAACTATTCTGCAGTTATTTGAGTTACAGTATACAAGCCAGTATAACTGAAAACCATACTCACCCTATTTTTTGTTTATTGACTGTGTCTGTCTAGCCCCCCCCCCCCTCTACGTTTTTAGTTTGTTCTTTTTTGTCTACCTTTCCTTTATCAATGTCTTGTAGAGCTGCCTGTAGAGATGTGACCTTATATAGCTTTTCTTGGATTGAACACACACTCAAATATTGCTTTTGATAAAACGAATACTTAGTTTGTAGTATTATATTTAGTTTTGATGCAGTCTCTTTTGCCATAAACGTACCTTGTTGCTCAAGCAACATGTCTTTGCGTTCTCAGTAGCTGTGAGGTTTGTCTAAAATCTTATATAGATGTGCTTCAAATTATTCTGAGTGTAGCAAGTTGAGGCAGAAGAAATTAAGCTAAAAGATATGTTTGTTCTTTCAGAATGCTGCTGTCCTTTAGACGTTATTATTGTGAGTGCTGGGCTTCTGTTTCATCTCAGTCCTTGAAAAAAAATGTGCACACCCAGACACGAACCTCTCTCAGTTTCTTTTTATATTTAATATATCTTCGCTGAGGGTGAAGTAGTTCATACATCTCCATATCATCCATATCTCAGTACGGGAACGTCAAAGAAGAAATAAAACAAACATGCATTCAGTTTAATGCATCGCCAAAGTCCAGGCAGTGCATCACCTTGATCTCTCATTTATATCCACTATAATCATAATCAGCAACAAACAAACCCTGAAGCTAGGGTTTGGCCATGTGGCCCAAGATATTTTTAGGGTAAGTTGTGGAACTCGAGAGATATGATTTGAGATATATATATATATATATATATATATAAGGTGAAGCACTGGTTTATTCGCGCCACGTCAGTGATAATCATTAATTTTTCACTCCACAGTACGTTTAAAAGTGAAAATGTACTTCATTACCAGTTATTATTATCATACAAGCGCTGGCCACGGTAAGAAAACCGTGCGCTTCACCTTAACGTAAAGGTTTGCCTCTACGTTAGTAAGAAAATGTGCGTGTGCGCGCGTGCGTGTGTATATGTATGTATGTATTTTTGTGAGCAGTATCTCTCTTTCTGTTTCTCTGTCTGGCGGTCAGAGGGAGAGATCATTGAGTGGACAATTATTGGGCAACTTTTACTTTTTTAACAACGCAGCTAAATTACACATTTGCTTGCAATATCCAAACCACTTCACTTCCTGACGATGTATTGAGTGCTGTGTCTTTTCACAACCAGTTTTTCCCAACTTTCCCAACATCTTATCATTCCAAACTCTCATTTGCTTTGGCACTCCAATCCCTTTGCTCTATCCAAGTTCTTTCTCTGTTTCCTCTAGATAAATACACTTACTCAGGAGTATGGTCTAAATAGGCGTGTGACTGTGTGTGTGACTGTGTGTGTGACTGTGTGTGTGACTGTGTGTGTGACTGTGTGTGTGACTGTGTGTGTGACATATATATGTGAGAGAGGGAGAGCCATAGGAAGAAAAATAGGATTTAGAGATAGTAAGGGAAGGCAGGAAGTAATTTTAACACATCTACGGATAGTACATGCCTGATTACAAGGCACAATACAGGTTACACACTGTAACAAGAGGAAATAAAGCAAAAAAAAATGTACAGCATGTCATACTCAAATAAAGGAGCTAGTCAAAAACTAGGTCTCAACAATCTGACTCTGCAGTTAATCGAATTGTATTTCAGCTTCTAAAATCCATAGTGATTTATCATGGTATATGAATTGATTTTATATTGATTGCACATTTATACGTTATTTGGGATGGGCATAAGACCTGCAAATTTTGAACAGGAACAAATGGCAGGTGGGACTCTAAGTAAAACATTATCTTGAAATTAACTTAATTCTCCTATTATTCTTAACAAATGAATGCTAAAATAACTCATACAACTTACAGGCCACAGAAAAATCTAGGAATAATAATGAGTCTGTGGGCTCACAAATTTAAAAATTATAACACAAATTTTAAGTGTTGCATTCCAAGGAAATGATTTGTGAAACCATGAAGCCAAAAAGTCCTATGCTGTTATTTTCATTTATACAATTATTTTATAATATAAACAGAACAGAATACAAGCTGTAATACTGGCTTTTATTATGGCATGCTTAATAGGACAGTGGAATGCATCCAGGTGTAGCTGTTTTTATATTCTACAGGTGTTCTGATTTCCCTCACCGTGCATGTGTATCATGCAGTCGTCTCGTTAAAAGTGCACATCAGTCGCCTTTCTGTTATAAAAGGTTCTATAATGGCCCACATTCCAGTAGTGTACTCTTAGAAGTGTCTCTATATTTAGGAATTCAGTTACATTGATTCATCTCTTAATTGCATACGTAGATGAAATCTGTTTCTGAAATTCAATGCGTTCTTCATTCAAGTGTTTTAATTCCACTTACCGTTTTCCTTATGCTTGTAACTATAAGGCTTCCAGAGTGCACAGCCATGTGGTGAACGTTCCCTTCCATCTCATCCTGAAGATGATTCAGGGGTAAGATCATGGGATTGTGTAGGCTGGTGGGTAAATAAAAACGTATAATTTCTTCTAAAACCGTTCGGTGACGATGCACTTAAATAAAATGCAGCCAGATTCACAGCAGTGTTCACATTTAACTTTCAGACCTTTTGTGTCAGACACCCCCACCCCCACCCCCACCGCAATATACAGTGTACCCTCTGTCTAGTACAGCAAAGACAGCGAATCTTTCCATCAAACCAAATAAGTTTTATTTTGACATCGCTCTGAACACTAAACTACTTTCATGCTTTTTCAAAATCAACATCTAAAATGATTTTCAGCTTTCAGCCTACTCAAGGCCATGATATTTCACAGTATTGAATTAGTGGTGGGTGATTGCACTGGTTGTGACCTGTCTGCCCTTACGATTTTTCACTCCCCCACCCAAACTATATTTTTCTTAAAGATTACAGTTACCGATGGTTTTGCTTTTTGGACAGTTTTTAGCAAATCCTTCTGAAATACCAGGATAAAGCAGTTGAACAGCTGCATTTAAAGGTCACTCATTTAACGGATTCCCCCTCTCAATTGAAAATAGCTTGTACTATAATTTCTGGTCTCTCTGGATTTATCCACGCACCACTGTCATTTGATATGCGTTGTATCTTGCTGGAACGTACGTTTTGTCCTATTGGGACTTACAGTGGGTGATCTGGCAAAAATATCAAATTACCCTTTCATGCTGCATCATAATCCACAATGTTGTTTATTGATTATGGTTTTGTTGGTTTTAAGACTAAATTCAAGTAACTGAACACAGTAACCAGCAAAGGTTCATACTCATAGATCCAATAGACCTTATCTGATAAACAGAGATAACAGAGACCGGACTTGTAGAACCAAACTTTACTAAAACATAAACCATAAACTACTATCACAAACAAGCTTTAATTAAGACCATACATCATTAGTAGTGGCAAGAAAAACAGACATGACTACTTTTGGTGTCGGTCTTCTTTCTGCATTTTATTCAGAAAAGGAATTCTGCTAATGGAAAAAAAAAAGATTTACCTTGGTAACTAGTAACAATGATAAACAGTTTTTAGAAGGCACACGAAATCCTTGACTGTTTTGTTTGCTATCATGTCCTTGGCCAGGGAAAATATCAGGATGTCTGTGATATTTTTTGCAGTGTCTTTATTGTTTGATTCAGGTGTTGCTTGCTACCGAGTTGATGAACCCGTCTAGCTCTTGGTAAATGTGTAATAAGGTGTGTTTAGTATGACAGTTCTCGTGATTTCCCAGATAATGCGGCTCATGGAGACGTTTTTATCATTTACCCCTAGTTAGGGACCTACCAAATGCAGTGTATACCTTCATTCAGCAACAGTTATTCCAAATGGTACTCCTCATCCTTTAACGCTGATATACAGTGCAGTGCAAAAGTCTTGGACCACCATTCCATTTGTTGTTTTTCCAGTAACTTTGTAAAACTTTTCCATGATCAGACCCAAAAATTTCACACTTGAATTCTTCTCTCCATTTTGTTCCATTTTCATTGATCTTCATTCCAATCTTTGAGCTTTAGCGTGTCTTATTTTTTTCACCGTTCCCTTTCTGAACAAGTGATTTCTTGGCTGCTACACTTAAGAGAAGACACTTTCTGTTCAAGCTTTTAGGGACTATAAAAGGATCAAATTTATCAAGATGATGCTGCTATTGCTCAAGTGTAACCCGAGCTCACAGTAAATGTTCGCCACTGCAGCCTTGAAAAGCTGTTTTTTTCAGTTTTAAATACTGCATACACCTTTCCTGTATTATCTGGTTCTATTCTAATTAAGTGACGAGAAATAATTATAAAGGGTCCATCCAGTGCTAAAACAATGTTGTCTATTCTGTTTTTCATCCTAAGGCTTTTGCCCATTTACCCTCTGCTATTTTGAATTCTGCTATTTAAATTCTGCAGAGCTTGTAGATTTGTACATTCTACGTTTAGTTTAGTGTGTATATTGTATTGTTTGTAAATTTTAGAGAGCTAACAACAGCCGGAAACAAATTCCTTGTGTGTGTAAACATACTTGGAAAATAAAGCTGATTCTGATTGTGCTCCTATATCATTTACACAATTCTACTTTTTCCACAGCGTCTCAATCTCTCACACTTTCCCCTTCATTTCCCATCTCTTTTTTTTGTCCTTGTCTAGGATGAGAGTTCAGTGAGCAGTGAGGAGTTTGATATGAGTGACCCCACATGGATTTCATCTGAGCACCACAGCACATTGTCAGACCTGAAGCCACCTACCAGCTCTGAGAGAATGCACAGTCCGCAAAACATCCACAAAGAGGATGACGGTATGAGCAAGTTTTCTCTTCATGTACTTTCTTTTCCTTTATTCCTCTATTACACACTTTCTCAGATTGACTCTCTTTTTGTCACATGCTCAAACTTAGTCTCATCTCCATCTTAATAAGAAACCCTGATCCCCTGTTGGGAAAAGAGTTATGATTAACTTTGAGATGAAATGGCTTGTTGCATGAAATGAGGCTGTTTGTGTGCTGATGCGTAAGGCATTGCTCAGGTCTGGACACTTAGACACTGAGCGGAAAGGCCAGGGTGTGGCTGTAACTAATTACTTCTCATAAAAAAAATCCTTCGCCTCGTTGTTTTTTCATTCATTCAGAGGACAGATTGAAGACGGAGCTATGGTAAGGCTCGAGGCTGAAAGTGGTTGTGTTTGTCAAAGAGAGGAAGCCGGCCTTCTGACCGTGCTTAATTTCTGATGTGTGTGAGATCTTCAAAAGGTCAGCTAATGTGCCCAACACAATTCCCAACAAAGACCGTGAGAACGTGCTGTAACATATTTTCCTTGTGGACCAGTTCTTTTAAAGTGCAGCTACAACACCTTATTCTTTGTCTTCTCTGTACCTGTGTGAGAACTTGATTATACATATGTATGGGAAAAAAAAAACAAATTAAGTGCTGTTCAGCTGCTGCAGACTTGTGATGGCGCTATGAATAGCTTTTCTATCCATAGAGCTTTCATATCAGGATATGCAGCTAGATTGCCAGGTCTATCTTCTGCACACATAATGTTGTTGGTGTTGTTATTGTCACTGCGGTGTGATCATCTAACACTGACCCATACTGCTGCTGCCCAGTATGAGGTTTAATTCGTAACTGCATTGCCCGACCTTCATGTCGTAAGTCCAGCCTGATACACTTTGATGAATATTGTTGTTATGACGACCTCCAGTCAGGTTTCTGCCCACACCATAGCAAAGAGACTGCACTTATAAAGGTCTTGAATGGCTTTCTTATGAACAAATATGTTGGTAAAATATTTGTGCCAATGCTTCTTGATCTTAGTGTTGCATTTGCTGTTGTGAAGCATATCTTTAGAACTGTGTGGCACTATGGTACTGGACTATGGATGAGAAGGTGCAGTGTTCATATCCCACCTCAGCCAAACTGCCATCGTTGGGTTCTTGAGCTTGATACCAGTGGGATTTGAGCCCTGCTGCTGCAGTTTTTAAAACTTTCGCTCAGAGGAACTTATTGCTTTGGCTGCCAAAGCCAGCAACCGATTTTCAACATAGTTAGCAAATCTAGCAGGTTTTTTAAGCAACATAATTCGTAATCTATCATATAATGACACTGCAGTGGTTGTGTGTTACTGTGTGTTGTGCTGTGTTTGAGTGGATCAGGCACAACATTGTTGCTGGAGTTTTTAAACAGCCCAGTGCCACTGCTGGACTGAAATTAGACTACCAAGAATAGTGTAGAAATGAGGAGTTGTGAGTGTAGAAACAAAGATAAAATGATTTTACAGTGTATAATGGCTCAATAGAACATAATTTAAGTTTTTGCACCACCGATTCAGCAACACAGAGCTCTTGATTCACTTGATGCAGTTCTGCAGCATCAGGTTTCTGGCTGACTTTCCTCATGGGTCCATTGGACATTTCTCAAGGGTGAGCATGTATGTCATTTCTCTGTGGTGTTACAGCAGACCTGTGTTTCCGTTCTAAGAGTTAAACTGATTACATCTTGACTCCAGAGACCATGTGTTTGTCTGACCTGTTTGTATGAGGGACCTCCTTATGTGAGGAGGAGTTCCATCTCTGGGAAATGATAGACAGATATACCTGGCTGACTCTTCAATAAAGGAGATTCCCATAGGACACCCTAGTTAAACATTAGTCAACATGACGAGCCTCGACAGGGTTGACCTTGGGACCCAGAAGAGCACAGATAAGCATGTCACTGTTACAGCTCGATTATTTATTTGTAGAATATTTTGTGCGACGCGTCCGTGTGAACGTGTACACTGAATGCTGCATGGAGTTTGACTCTAAGGATTTTCTTGTTAAGGCTCTGCAGGACATACTGATGGCGCTCCCCCCATAGCCACAAACTGACAGGGAGTGGGGGGAGGGATAGAGCATGGGTGGAGTGAGTGGAGGAGGGTGGGTGGAGGACAATCTATAGAACGTATAGCTTTCTGCAGAAAGGAAGACAAGAGGAGCGATTTTCTATATTTTGCTGATACAACTAACCCTGAATAAGCAGAATAAGAGTTAATGAATTGTCTGCTAATTGGCACAGCTTGCTTGTGCGTTTTAACAGTCGTATTGTTGCTAGTGCAATGAAGCTCATTAATTCATCAGTGCCTCTTGGCTTAGTCTAAGCACACCTCCTAATCATCTACAATTAAACCATCTGAACTTTGTGTGGGGCTACAACCACCGGGGCTAACCGCGTTAATTAAATATGGTACAAAGAGCGTGTGAGAAAGAAAGGTGAACTGTAGGACCAGGGGGAGGTGAATGTGAAGATCAGCATTTTGAATGTGTGATAAAATGTCTTTGATATAGCAATAGCTCTTGAGATTCCTTGTTCGATTTTGGATTTTGCAGGTATTACCCATATATATTTGATTCATCCAATAGTCTGATATATAACCAAGACGAGTTAGGTTGGTCGTCTCTTTAAACTATCCAAGTGTGTTACAATATGCCCTCAGAGATATAGTAGCTTTATATATAATGCTCACAAAAATTAAGGGATATATCAAAATACATTTCCCGTCATGAAATGCCCCCTAATTATTTGCGAGCAGTGTAGATTTTGATTTGGTCTTGTGGGGATTTGCTGGTCCCCCACAACAGCAACTAAAATAACTTTAAAATTGAGAACCAATGGATTATAACATGTGGCACAGATCAAATGTACACAAAAGCTAATATTAGGACTAACGTGGGGAAAAATGTGTGAGCTGTGTGGTGTAGCATGTTTAGTAACTGATCATAAATTAATTGATTAGAACTGGCAAAAGTATATTATACATATTTATTTACACATTACTTTTACATGCATGTTTAACATATTTTGCTAATATTACACAAATTTATTTTATAATGTATACCATTTTAAGTTTAACCAATTGTTGTTTTTTAGTATAAAAAAAATAATGTAGGCTTTTTAAATTTATGTATTAATTTATTTATTTTGTGTAGTGGTAAAAAAGTGGAAAAACGAAAGAAGCCACATGAAATGTCACATTGGAATTTTAATTTCAGTACATCCCTAATTCTAGCCTTATGCCCTGTGCTCCCGTTCCCTACGAACCCCATTTGAATTGAGTAGATGTTCAAATGAAGAAAGGCATACCAATAATACCAATGTGCACTGCTTTTAACGGCCAGTTACAGTACCATGGAGAGCGCACTTTGGACTGAGAGAGCCCAGGATTATTTCTACTAGAAGTCTTAAATATACAAGCTTATCTCTTTTATTCACAGACATGGGAATCCAACACGAAATGTGTTACTGACTTGTTTTACAACTGAATATGTCTTCGTATGTCATGCTTCAGAAAGAGCGGAGGTGCCAAGTTTGCATGTCATGTTAAAAATACCCATGTAACTTGTGAAAAAAGCCTAGCAATTACGCAATGCTGTTTAGGGGTTAGTAAATCAAAAGTATTAATCTGTTTGTAAAAAAAATCCCACCCACTGTTTTTGTAGCCTTTGTCCTGTTTTGTTATTCCCACAGGAGTGCTTGGAATTTGAATTAATTAATTTGCATATTAATACTAGTCTTGATTTCTGCTGCCATGAGTAATACAGAGATGTCTGCATTATGCAGTGTTTCGCTCAAGAATGAAATGGAAAATTGCACAACCAATCAAGTGTGGTGTGTCTCAAAGTAAACCCCCGCCTTGCCGTATCTACCTTATTTCTCTGAAAGAAAATGAAGGATTTTTATCTGAATCTCATTTCCTTTTTTGCATTTTTGAATGCTGACTTCATGGTTATAGCACCACTTGCTCAGCTTATTCTTTTGGTGGTAAATCAAGAATTCATAGAAGCTGCACTGCTCAAAAAAATTAGGAGACATTTTATTATGGGCTATTTCATTTTAAAGTATCATTACATTTTTGTGAGCAGTATATGCAAAGATGTATTGAGCAGCCTAGATTTTTACGTTGTAGGTATGTGGCCTGATTAAACAAACATAAATCAAGGGGGTCAGGGGACCAAAGAAAGAGGGAACCAGCAGAACACTATTCCAAATCCTACTGCTGATGAAAATGGACAAGGGTTTGTCCGAAACTAAGTTTTCAGTAGCACAGGCACATAGACTTATGACCACCATTTTCCAGTTGTTACAGTGGAAAGTGGAAAGTCATGCACACAGTTATGAGATGCTTGCGCTAAAACGTTTTTAAACATATCAACTGAGTTAGAACGGTCAATAGTAATGTGCGCTAACAAATAAGTGAGCATTGTATTATTATGAGAATTTGTAATCATTTTTAAGTAAAATATGGTAGTCCAGTCCAGGGCTGTATATATCATATGTGGGGCAGCACTGTACGTTCGCTGCTTTGAGTCTGTTTACAGCCACAACTACTGGAGTTAAAAGACAGGTTTTTATTTCCTATTATAGTTTCTTATCATTTTATGTCCTCTGCTGTTAAAGCTGATCGGATGGATGCTAAACGCCGCATACCTGTATTTGCAGCAGTAAGTAGGTCCAACATTTATGAATGAAACAACACTAACAGATTGTGATGATGGAAATGATAGTGCTGACGTTCTTTGTTAGATCCGCCTGCTGAGTCTGTCAGCATATTTTATACTAGCGTCATGCATGTGTATTGACACTGTATACACAGCCATGCTGTCCAAACAGTGCAGAAGCAAACCCAAGTTTTACTGTACCTATGGCTCATATTTTACATATGGATTTGCTTGGCACTGATACTGCTGTATATACTGAACAGACTTGGATGGATTTGTGTGGAGTGATATTTGTTATTACAATGGTGGATTAGCTCTGACACCAGAAAGAGACCCTTGGGGAACACATGTGGCAGTGTCACTCGGGCATAGGCCTGTGTGTGTTTCTCTGTGGCACAGGGGCATTGTGAGGTGAGGAGAGTGCAATAAAGGGTGATTGGGGGGAGGGGGGGGGGGAGTCATGAAACAATGACCGCATGACCTCAGTGGCTCTCCCAATGGATCGAAGTGATGGAGGATAAGTGTTGAAGTGAATAATTAGAAACCATATTTACTTATTTACACATCCACAAAAGGTATGGGACACGCATCTTAATCAGTGAATGCGGTTTTCCCATTGCCACTGGGATTGGACAATTAAGCAGAAACTAATCAAACTTTACATTCCGAAACATTTAGTGACTTAATCTTACCGATGTCATCCATCCATTCATTATCTTCTGCTTCGGCTTTTTTATCCACACGTGGTTGCGGGCCAGTCAGCGCTCACCTGGCAACTCTGGGCCCAAGGGCAGGAACAACCCTAGACAGGACGACAAGCCATCATAGGGCACATGCACAGTCACACACTAAGGGCACATGTCTTTGGACTGTGGGAGGAAAACAGAGTACCCGGAGTAAACCCACGCAGACACGGGGAGGACATGCAGACTCCACACAGAAAGGACCCAGGATACACCATGGGATTGACCCTTGGATCTTCTTGATGTGAGGCAGCGTTGCTACTGTGCTATTCTGTTAATGCTTTTCTTTAAGTTCTCACAATACGTTTCCCACTGTTTACAAACCCTACACAATATGAAAAAGATTCAAAAATCTTTTAATCAATTTCAATTGGTTTAAATATTTAATGAATAACTACAAATGGTTCAATGGTGTTTCCTTCAATTTCCTTCAGTTAATTAGTTAAAATCACATCATGGACTCAAAAAAATCCCAGTTTTAATAGTTAGGAATATCTAGACAGACCTTCTCAGTGAACTATGGGGGCATAAAACAACAACAAAAACAAAATAATTACGCCATTCGAGCCAGTGAAGGGAAATCTTACAGCCTCGGCATACAGAGACTTTTTGACAATAAATGCAGCTTTGTGAGAACGGTTTTGTAAAGACCCTTTTCTGTTTCAGCTTGACTGTGCCCCAGTGTACAAAGCAAGGTCCATGAAGGCATGGTTAGGCGAGTTTGAAGTGAAAGAACTTTACTGCACAAAAGCCCCATCAAACACCTTTGGGATAACTACATTGTAAAGATGTTATAGCTGCAAATAGAGAATTAACTCCATATAAATATCTATGGGTTCAGAATAGGATGCCATAGAAGCCCCTGTAGGTGTCCCAGTATTTTTGTCAGCATGGTATATTTTGCAGAGGATGCGATTGTTAGCTTTTATTTGATGCATTTGTCTTTCCTTTCATAATCATGATTTTGCTTTAGCCACAAAAAGTCATGTAAAATCCACAATCCAGCACACTCCACTAAAGAAGAACTTAGCATGGCATTTATAGACATATGAAGTCTGCACTGAGTGTATTCATGAAGGGAGGCTGAGAGCAGTGTTTGATGTTCTGTAATAGCTCTTCTAGCTGCATAATGACAGGTGTCTGATTGTTTCCTTGCTAGAGGAAATGTAGAACATTAGAGATACATGTGCTTTTAAGAGCAGGCTTTTACCAGTGTGCCGGAGCCGTCGCTTCTCTCCCTTCTCTCCTCCCATGAAATCTTGAAATCTTTTAGTCTCAAGGTTTACAATCTTCAGTAGTTGCTTGAAGCCGAGTAGCAGGAGCTGCAGCATCCAATAACGCTGTGGTTATAGTAAGGATGTTTTTGTTCCAGCTAAAGACTCACTTAGATTTGAATAAAGAAACATGTTGTTTATTATTCATTCAGTGCATTCTGCATGGATTATTTCTTCGAATAAATACAGACAACGATACTTCACTCAAATGTTTATGCTTTTAGTTTGTAATCTAGTTTATTATAGTTCAGCAAATGACTGACAGTTTGTTTGCATTTAGGTGTTTAAGCAGGTGTTGTTATACCAGAACGACTTACAGCTGTTGCAGCGTACAACCTAATAATTGGGGGTGAAAGTCTTGTTCAAGGAGCCAACAGTGGCAGCTTGGCAGAGCTGGCAGGGTTCGGTGTTAAATCGCCCAGTTGGGCAAGTGGCCAGAAATTTCATCACCTCAAGACAAATTTCAACTGTCCAAAACAAAAAATTGTACTTTTAAATCTTATTTCCATCACATATAAGCACATAAGCTAATATGTTTAGTCAGTTATTTATATGTTCTCACAATATACTTATTTTTGTTGTAATATTCCTACTGAACTTCACAGATGACTACAGTAAACTTGCTAATTAAATAAATAAACCTGCTCACATTCCTACCACTGAGTTGTATTTCTATTTTATTTTAAATACATTCACACTCAGCATTATCATTTGCATGTCCAGTGGTACCTCTGGTCTCCTAATTGCTTTGTTTGACGTCCACAGTGGTAGCCTAGTGGGTAAAGTACTGGACTATGGACTAGAAAGTTCAGGGTTCAAATCCCACCTCTGCCAAGCTGCCACAATTGAGTCCTTAAGCAGCATCCTTAACCCATAATTGCTTGGATTGTACGAATGTTTCAGTTGAAAGTCACTCTGGATGAGGATGTCTGCTAACTGACTTAAATGTGAATGCTAAAGTCACATTACGTCTTTTGTCAACAGATTTCTTTTAGGTTTTGGCTGGATGCACAAAATGGATAAAGACTTTTTTTTGGCATGATGAGATTACATATGCAGGTGAATTGACTTGCATTGTTGCGTTACATTGCTCTGTTAAAACATTGATTTTGATTAATTCACAAGGAAAGATCATTGGATGCACTGTACTTTTAAACAATCATTCAGTTTTTTCTTGCGAGGGAGCTACCATTTTTATCAAATCTGCCTTCTGTATGGTTTAGACGCTATATATAGGAGTAATTCATAGTAATTCTGATGCATACTGTAGCTGATTAAAGCAGAATGTGAAGGGCTGCAGTGTTGGATTTCTCCTGAGAAAATTCTTAATTGATGATTGATGTGTTTGGATTGTTGAGATAAGTGAAGAAGTGCTTTATTTCTGGTTCTAATTCGATGCTTGATGAGGCTTTTGTTATTTCTATTCTTGATGGTGGAAGTCAAGCGGTGCACTTCGCTTGAAGATGTCAATAATCTTTGCATTGATCCTGTGAATTTACATGCACATGATCATATTAATAATCATTAGGTGATTAAATTATTTTTGCCCTTTATGCTCTAATCTGAACTAAACTTAGCTCTAATGGCTGTGGCGTACTGAAGGTGAATGTTTTTTTTTAATTGATTTATTTGGTTGACACTTATCAAATCGAGCTCATGAATAATAGCTGTACCTTCCACACCAAAACAAACAAGATTTTTTATGAAACGGCAAAAATGCACTGCTATATTATTCTGTTACATCAGCATCAGTGGAGTTTTGTGATGGTTATGGTATTAAATTATGTATGTATCGTTCTGCTAATTGCTGCAAAATTGTTTTTTGTGTTTATTAAATATTTTGAATTGGGTAAATTGGGCATTTTTCTGAAGCTTACACTGTCCAGGTAGGCAGCATAATTTTAAGTGTGTTCACATCAGTACATGAGGTTTATATATATATGTGTGTGTGTGTGTGTGTGTGTGTGTGTGTGTGTGTGTGTG
>JAUZST010050911.1:11935-24830 GCA_034779995.1 Parotocinclus haroldoi | reverse complement strand
GTCTCCTACTGTCCAACTGATGGAGGGAGTTCCTGCACTCTGGTGGGACCTGCCTCCGCTGTTGGAGACCATCAAAGTGATGCCGAACCGGAAGAACATTCAGGCGTGTGGTGCCAGAACCAGCACAGAACATCAGCTCTGAGAGAAAAGAGAAAATGTAGTTATTGCTGGGTGTGGAACACAGAGTCTATTATCCATTACTGATGCCTTGTGCAGCATGAGAACTCCGGCAGCACTAACTATACATAGCTTCATCCATACACTGGTGAACTTCAAACGGGCCTGGACATTTAATGGCGTGCACAGGGAGACCTTGCGTGCCTCATTAGTGTTACAAGGTCTTGGTGTGAATTGGGAGCATGTTTGTTAAATTTCGTGTTATCGCTCTCACACTCTCTCATACTGGTCACTGGAAGTTCAACATGGTACCTCATGGCAAAGAACTCTCTGAGAATTGTTGCTCTTCTTAAAGGTGACCTAGGCTATAAGAAGATGGCACCAACACCCTAAAAGTGAATTGCAGCACGGTATCCAAAGTCATACAGTGGTTTAACAGCACAGGTTCCACTCAGAAAAGGCCTCGCCATGGTCGACTAAAGAAGTTGAGTGCACATGCTCAGCATCATTTCCAGAGGTTGGCTTTTAAAAGTAGACTTAGGAGTGCTGCCACGGCTGTCATCCCAGAAGAAAGCCTATTCTAAAGATAGTGCCCAATAAGCCCCAAACAGTTTGCTAATGACATGGATTACTGGAACCATGTTTTCTGATGAGACCAAAATGATCTTTGGTTCAGATGATCATGAACATGTCAAGTGTGTGTAGCGACAACATGGTGAGGAGTACACAGACAAGTGTGTCTTGCCTACAGTCAAGCATGGTGGTGGGAATGTCATGGGTTGGGGGCTGCATGTGTGCTAATAGCTCTCAGAAGCTACAGTTCATTGAGGGAACCACAATATACTGAAGCAGAGCCAAAACTGAAACTGGGCCGCAGGGCCAACATGATATCCAACATGATAACGAGAGTTAAGGCAATGCTGGAATATAGTTGTGGTCACACAAAATATTGCAATTTTCTCTTAGGGGTGTACTCACTTTTGTCACATACTGTATATGGCATACACATTTAAAGTAAAAAAAGCAAATGTTAGCAAATGTAAAACATTGTTGTGGATGACAAAATAAACACAAAATAATATCACACAATACATTTTTATAACTATATACCACAAGCTCAATTTACCAAACTGGATCAAACATTTAGTCTGTATATGTATTATACTGTAATTATGAATAAATACATATTGAGCATGAACTGATATTGATCTGAGCTTATAGGTTAAAGAAATAAACATAAAATATCTTTCATTTCAACTTGATTTTATTCTTGGATATCTGATGAATGTCCCTACCCAGTTTGAATTTTGACTTTTAACCACTTTAATGTATATTGTTATTATTAATACACACACATCAGATCAGATGTATTTGTTACATGCACATTTATTCAAAGCACTTGTGAGCCCCCGAAGTGTCGAGCTGAAAAAAGTGAAAACTAAAGTTCTCTCGAATAACATGCAGGTTTAACCATGACTTTACTATTATACATGTCATTCAGTCCAGTAGGTGGCGATAATGAACCCATACAGTATGTCAATCGCCATAAAACAGTAGTAGTAACCAGGAACGAGGGCGCGATCATACGCATAATATATCATATTCATTTATTTTATATTATTAATATATTACATATATTATATAACTTTATGGGTGTGATTTCAGCCACACCCTCAGTCTCGGCGCCGCTGTGCAAGTGAAATAATAATGTGATAATGTGAAAGTTCACCTCAGTGGCAAACTAATTTTTGCATTTACTTTTAACTTTTTTCATGCATTTATTGATCAAAAACGGATTCATAAGAAACACAAATAACCATGTGGTTCCACCTGCTGCGCTGAATACATTTGTTGCAGAGGGTGCCCGTGACGTCACCGCGGCAGAGAGTGCATGTCTGCAGTCAGATTTCACTGATGACCTCTGGTTTTTAAAATAAAACATTTGAACTCTTAGTTTACTGGTTATACAGACCTGTGTGGTTGTACCAAAGTGTAATAAAAGTTTGTTTTATCATGACATTTCTAACGACGGTTCACGATCCTGAGCTCGGTAGGTGGCGGTAGTGCATCTGTAGTGAGTAGCAGAAGAAGAAGAAGTTGGGGTAGCTAGAGTTATTGCCCCCTGGTCGTTCAAATTAATTTCTAGAAGTTTCCTTCAAGCGACTGTTTTCCCCCCGTTAACAGTTTGGAATTTTAACAATCACTTTTAAAGACACTTCTTTTCTGTGGATTCTTTTAACGATCTAGGTTAACCGGTAAGCCATTTTCACGCGCTAGCCCGCCTGAGAGTTTAATCAATCACTGGGAATGAATCACAAAAGTAAAAAACGAATTAGAGAAGCGAAACGGAACGCCAGGCCTGAGCTAAAGGATCCAGTTGACTGGACAAAACACAACTACGTCGAGACTTTTGATCTTTCGCACCGGATAATAAAGGTAACTATAATGACCTAATCACCATAGATTATTCCCAAAGCGGACAGCTAGCTCACATAACGTGCATTAGAGCAGCTGCGTTTTTTATTTAACTGTGTTAGTGATTTATTGTTGTTCAGTCACTCTTAATTCCAGTCAGATTTCGGTTTAGTGTCAGCCCGGTATTACTTATTGTCGGTTCCGTTGACTTTAGAGTGGCTACGTTGGTAACTGCACGTAGCCAATGGCGACTCAGTTCATTTTGTAACAAAGTGAGAGAGTGAGTGAGAGAGAGAGGGAGAGAGTGTGTGAGTGAGAGAGTGTGTGAGAGAGTGTGTGAGAGAGTGTGTGAGAGAGTGTGTGAGAGAGTGTGTGAGTGAGTGTGTGAGTGAGTGAGTGAGTGAGTGAGAGAGAGAGAGAGGGAGAGAGAGAGAGAGAGAGAGAGAGAGAGAGAGAGAGAGAGAGAGGGAGAGAGAAGAAATGTTAACATCACAGGTGTGACGACAGCAAGCTTGTGATTCATTTTCATACATAATCATTAATCACAATATCATAACATAACTTTACTACATTTATAGTAACATTCAGTAGTATCACACATTATTAGACATTAGCCTGCACCCATATATATAATCTTTAGATGATCTGATTCAAGAAGGAAACTGCAGAAACTGCACCTCATGCTGTGTGGTTAAGTAAATCTCTATCCTCTATTATATACTGCTCACAAAAATGAGGGGATATTTCATTTACGTTATTTATTAGAAAATCATTTCAAAATGTGTGTTTTTGCAAGCAGTATACAGTACCTATAAGTAGTATTGAAACCCCTGCAGATTTAGCGAATTTAACAAGTTGCAAATGAGTTAAAGCCTTCAAAATTTGAACAAGAGCAGCATTTATTAACAGATGCCTAAATATTACAAACAAAATGTGGTTGGCACTAAAGACCTCGATCTTGGTCACATCAGACCAGAGAACCTTGAACCAGAGCCTCAGAGTCCTCCAAGTGATCATGAGCAAACTGTAGACGAGCCTTGACATGACGCTTTGAAAGTAAAGGTACCTTACTGGCTCGCCTGGAACTGTGACCATTGCGGTGGAGTACGTTACTTATGGTATTGACTGAAATCAAAGACCCCGCCACCTTGAGATCTTCCCGGAGCTCCCTCCTTGTTGTCTTTGGGTCAGCATTGACTGTTTAGACTGTACCTTCCATAGGTGGAAACTTTGAGAGGCTGTCCAGGCCGTGGAAGGTTAACAGTAGTTCGCAATTGGTTGAAATTTTTACATGTATGTAGGACATTTTCCACAGTTGATAGATTTCTGCAAAACAAGCAGTATGTGAACTGGTTGTGAGTGGGAGGTGACTTGGTCGAGTAAAAAATAAATAAATCAGTAAATGCATTCATTAAGACCTAATGGGGGGGGGGGGGAGACAAAGAATTTTACCCTGGTGCTGTAACATTTGCTGTAACAAGTGCTCAGTAATGTTGGTGCTGTGTAATTCGTTTTGTTTATTGGCATGCATGCTATTCAATTTACTGCTGATATTTTCATGTTTGTCATGCCTTGTTTTTGCACATGCAGGGCATCATTCTGACAGTAATCAGTATTTGCTTTTAATCGAACATGGCTAGTAAGAAAGATGGCTGTTCAGTCATTTGCACTTCGTTAGTTGTGTTCATTAAACATAAACTTAAATTGTTAATCACAATTATTTATGTGACAGCTAATTGTCAGCTAAAGTTTTATAATTGTTACAGACTTGGACTGAAGTTAAAATGAGTAATCAGCGTGTACCAGAGGAGAAAACACAGACACTACTAGACTCACACTCGCCATTCATTGCTTTAAAGTATGTCAACAATCAGTTGCTATTAAAGATTATGACAAAAAGCTAAGGTACCAACAAAAAGTACACTCAGCAGACATTAGTGGAATCATTCTTCTTCTGACAAGATGACTAGAAGAAACAGATGTCAAGACAGAAAAAGTTGTCATCAGTTACATCGTTAAAGACGTGGTGCCAATTCAGACGGTGGTTTGTTTGATTTTGCTTAACGTTGCTATTGGCATCAGTGGCCACTTCAGCGACACACACATCCACACACAAGTTTATATCAGAATTAGTTATATACACACATGTCATTGTACAAACCAGAGTACCCGGAGTAAACCCACGCACCCACGGGGGGCTCTGAATGCCACCTCCACACAGAAAGGACCCAGGCTGCCCCACCCTGGAATTGAACTCAGGACCAGGTGCCACCCACTGAGCCACCATGCCACCCTAGTCAGGCATTTGTAAGAGACACAAGATATATACAGTCGAATCCGGTAATTGGATCACCGGTTAATGGGACCGGCCACTTATTCGGACCAAATCTCCGCTTCATTGGACCAAAGAACGTGAGAGCGAATAAGAAAAGGAGCCTCAATAACAATGTCAAATTAGCACTCCAAAAACAACTGAAAATGAACGCTTCTTTGTCATGAGCATGCTAAGACCCCTTTCTTGCAGTTTGATTATGTCACCTTAATGTGTCATCCAAACAACAAAAGACCATTGTTTTTACGGGCACAATAAAATAGACGATAGATGTATTATCAGGCAATTTACACGGTGAGTCAAAAGCCACACGATAAATCGTGTCCTGCATTGTGGACCTTTCACAAAGGCTGCCATTGATGAGGTATCTTTGTCAGTAGTGACCATGACCATTATTTAGCTTATCATCGACAGTCCTGGTTTCTCTGAGTTTGGCTATGAAGGATGCAACAGTCGAGTAAAAACTGTTGGTCTTTCTGAGCGTCGGTTGTTGAAGTCTGCACAGTACAGCAGCTGCATTGTCAATTCCATCTTCAGTTACCTGTGCCGATCAGCAAAGGTTTAAACTTATTGGAATAACTTGCCCATGAGCTGATATTGAGGCTTTCAAGATGGTGGCCATGTTCCGGACATAGTCTAAAAGATAGGAACCCTCATCTGTTCCTTGCTAGGTTATTCAGATATGTCATTTTCCCTTTTGTTTCTGTGATTTTTAACTATTTAACTATATAATGGCTGCATTATTATGTGATTGGTTATGTAATTTCATGTCTGACTTTCAAATAAAAAACACTTTCCCCAAACTAATACTTTTTTTGGCTTAGGACAATGTGGAGCGTGTTGATGCTCTCTGCCTAAGCACAGAGGAGTTTATTCAGCGATTTGAGAAGCCATACAAGCCAGTAGTCCTCCTTAACTGCCAGGAGTCATGGCCCGCTAAAGAGAAATGGACACTGGACCGCCTGAAGCGCAAGTACCGCAACCAGAAGTTTAAGTGCGGTGAGGACAATGATGGATATTCAGTAAAGATGAAGATGAAGTATTACACTGAATACATGGAGGCTACTTGTGATGACAGCCCACTGTATATATTCGACAGCAGCTATGGTGAACATGCCAAACGTCGCAAGCTTCTTGAAGACTATGAGATTCCTGTCTTTTTTAAAGAGGACCTATTTCAATTTGCTGGAGAGAAGCGTCGGCCACCTTACAGGTAATCTACATGCTTTTTAGTAGCCAAAAATAATACTTGTCAAACCAAAACGAACTATTTAACTTAGAATTTACATAAATGTATAAGGAAACTAGAAAATGCAGCTTCTGCAGGAATTGCGAATGTGTTGCGTCAGTACATTTTTGTTTGTTGTGTGCCAGTTCATTGTTACTCTTTTGCCAGTCCATGCTGTGTTCCTGCTGGTAATGTGCTACATTGTGCCCTTGTGCTGGTACCTTCCCCAGTAGTTGTTTGTATGGATGCTGTCATGGCTCTGGCAGGGTGTGAGGCTAAGACCGGGTCGGTTCTGGCCTGGTGTTCAAGATGCAGTGGGTTCTGGCCAGGCGTTGGTTTGAGACGCAGTCATTTCTGGCTTGGCACGAAGACCTGCCAGTTCTGGGGCTTGAGTCTGAAACAATGTTTGCTCTGGGCGGACTCAAGTCTGTGACGCAGTCGGTTCTGGCCAGGCGCTGGTCTAAGAACCGTTTGGATGTGGGTTTATGACAGAAGAACTAAGGAGCTTCTCCCTAAAGTGTGTGTTGACCCTATTAGCAAGATGAAGCGTATGTGCAGCAATACAACAGAATTGCGGGGACATTATCCTGCTGCCACTGGATGATGGGTATGCACCCAGACCATATGAAATCGGCTCCATCATGTTTAACTGCATGCCCGGCAACCAATGATATGCATTTCGACAAGTGGAACACCACAAAACCCGTAGAAAGTGGACTATAGAGCATTGTCATTGGACCCGTGATGAGTGGTGAACTGTCCTCTTCTCTGATGAGTCACAGTTCTGCTTGCAGCCTGACAATCGTCGTGTCATCATCTGGTGGTAATGAGGAACAATAAAGAATCCATATTTCTTGAGAGAAAGCTCCACAAATTCAATTGAATACATTACAAAGACAAGATATATTATGCTCAAACTGATTAACGTATCATTTTTGCAAATATTCACTCATTTTGAAGCTGTGACAGGGGCATTTTGTACCACTGTGTTGCATCACCTTTCCTTTTAACTAAGACGCTATGACGCTAATTGTTGAAGCTTTGTAGTTGGAATTCTTTCCCATTTTTGCTTGAAGTATAACTGCAGTTGCTCAACAGTCCGGGGTCTCCGTTGTGCGTTGGTCTTGAGAACCCCTGCTGGTAAGAAATTTTGGTTTCTTGGCTGCTATCTATGCTGCCTTTGTACACCTATGTAGACCACATCCTTTGAAAACCTCAACCCCTGAATTGGGACACAGCTGTAGTCCCTGTGTTAGCACATCCCTTGCTAGTGTTAAAGTGTCAGTATAAGAGTTGTTCTCTGTCTATTCCTATTGTTGAAACATAACACGTGATCGTTCTACTTCTGAAAACATCTTTTGAGATGTGGGAAGCAAGCATTTTTGCAATATCTTTCTGTACTTTCTGTACCTTTCACTGTGAAGAAGCTCACCAGTACCTCTAGCTGAAATGACTTTCCACATCATGTCTCGATGACTTAAGGGGAGTAAAGATGCTTTCACTGTTGTACTGGTTAGAACCAACAATGTACTTGTACGTACAAATAAAATGTACATGCTGGACTTTCAGTAGCAGTAATTGCTACTGAAGGTGTTAGCCATTCAGTGACATTTTTTTCTCCTCTATAGGTGGTTTGTGATGGGTCCTGCCCGCTCTGGCACAGGCATACATATCGACCCGTTGGGTACAAGCGCATGGAATGCTCTGGTGCAGGGTCATAAGCGCTGGTGCCTATTCCCCACCCACACACCACGTGAGCTCATTAAAGTGACGCGGGAAGAGGGCGGAAATCAGCAAGATGAAGCCATAACTTGGTTTAGAGTGATATATCCACGCTCACAGCAACCCTCCTGGCCTATCGAATTCAAGCCATTGGAGATTCTGCAGTGCCCTGGAGAAACAGTCTTTGTTCCTGGTGAGTTACTGTAATGATGTGTCATGGTTTATCAATGAATTTGTTTTAATTCAAGTGCACAGTGCACTTTACTTGCAAGGTGCAATTTAAAAAGTTTAAGTTTTCAGTTTTCAAATAAGTATGCCAAAATACAACATTGTAACATCTTGAATCTGTGGCCTCCTAGCTTCTTCTGAGGTTATCTGACATGTCTCAACATTTTTAGCATTTCACCTACCTTATAACATTTATCTCAGAGTGATATATTTGCTTATATTTGGCACACAGTTGGCAGCAATAATGTGAGAGCAATAAAATGTAAATCATCTATTTTTAATTTAATTGATTCTAAACATATGCTTTATTTACGCTATTTTTAATGAACCTATATTGACTGAAAGTGTTGGATGCTTTCCAGAAAATGAATATAAATCACAGCGTTTAATTACCAGTATAATTTACGTAAACCACTTTTGTGGACGAAGTTGCATTTTTAAAATTTCAAGTGACACACATAATATTAGAGAATTAATTTATAACTTTATATGGTAATACCCCTGAAGGTCAATTTAATTACCTTGCTCAAAATGTAATTCTGCATGTCTCAGTATCAGACAACATGAAGTGGGGAAAATAAGCATTTGATCCAGTGCCGATTTTACAAGGTTTCACACCCCAACCTCTCCATGATGCCCAAGACCAAAGAGCTGTCTAAGGACACCAGGGACAAAATTGCAGACTTGCACAAGGCTGGGATGGGCTACAGGAGAATAGGCAAGTAACTTGATGAGAAGGCAACAACTGTTAGAAAATTATTAATTAATTATTAATAACAATTATTAGAAAATGGAAGAAACACAAGATGACTGTCAATCTTCCTTGGTCTGGGACTCCATGCAAGATCTCACCTTGTGGAGTATGGATGATTCTGAGTAAGGTCAGGAGTCAGCCCAGATCTACACAGGAGGACCTGAGCAATGACCTGAAGAGAGCTGGGACCACAGTCTCAAAGATGACCGTTAGTAAAAACACAGTGTCATTGATTAAAATTCTGCTTAAAATCCTGCAGGACATACAAGGTCCCCCTGCTCATGCCAACAAATGGCCAGGCCCGTTTGAAGTTCACCTATGACCATCTGGATGATCCAGAGGAGGCATGGGAGAAGGTCAGGTGGTCAGATGATACCAAAATAAAGCTATTGATATGAACTCAAGGAACGAAAAATGTGGGTACAACCCCAAGAACCACCATCCCAACCGTGAAGCATGAGGGAGCAAACATACTTTGGGCTGCTTTTCTGTAAAGGGGACAGGTTGACTGCAGCATATTGAAGGGAGGATGAGGTCATGTATTGTGAGATTTTGGCCAGCAGCTTCCTTCCCTCAGTCATAGCATTGAAGATGGGTCTTGGCTGGGTCTTTCAGGATGACAGTGACCGGAAACACACAGCCAGGGCAATAAGGAGTGACTCCGTAAGAAACATTTCAAGGTCCTGGAGTGGCCTAACCAGTCTCCAGACCTGAACCAAATAGAAAATCTTTAGAGGGAGCTGAAACTCAATGGTGCCCCTAAACCTGAGAGACCTGAAGAAGATCTGTATGGAGGAGTGGAGCCAAAATGCCTGCTGCAGTGTTTGCAATCTTGGTCAAGAACTACAGGAAACGTCTGACCTCTGTAATTGCAAACAATGGTTCTGTACCAAATATTAAATTCTAATCAAATACTTATTTTATGCAAATTAATTATCTAAAAATCATACAATGTGATTTATTTGGATTCTTTTTAGGTTCTGTGTCTCGCAGAAATAAATATACCTGCCTCTATATTCTTTATAGGTGGGATAACTTGTGTAATTGCTGGTGTATCCAATACTTATTTTCCTTATCAACTTATTGAAGTTTCAGATAATGGAGTAATACAAACTCTGCCCAGCACCTGCTGCTTCACTATAGTGCCAGTTTTACCTTTACAGTAGTACCTTTGCTACCTGTTGGCCAAGACCCATGTCCATATGCATTTGGTTTAGTCTGTGTACTTTTGAAAGATAATTATAAAAGAAAATAAGGGTTCTAGCATGGTGTGCTTGGGTCCCTAAAATACATCTCGAGTGCTGATTGGCCAATGGTGGCCATTAGTTTATTTATTATTTATTTTTTTTATGTGTAAGTTTTACTTACAGATTACGGCTTTATGCAGCATACTGTATTTCAGCTCAGATAGATTTGCAATTACTGAAGAAACAGTGGATTGAATCCTACCTGCTTTTATGGACATTCCCACAACTCTGTACGCTGCCTGAGAATTTTAGGTCAATTAAGTCTGCAAAGTCTAATTTAGGTAACTTACGTAAATGAAAACTTCTAATTACAGCTGTAACAATAATTTATGCTTGCCTCAGTATGACTGCTAGGCATGTGCCTGCCAGGTTGTCTGCAAATCTTAGCATTTATTTTTTAGATCTGTTGCAACTTCTAATGATTATATCGATACAAAATTTATTACAATAAATCTTTATTCCAGGGACAAATTTTGGAACATTTTGCAAATTATTTAAAATTTGGTGGGATGAGCTAAAATTCAAAATGACAATTTTTGTTTGGAGATATGGCTCTTTAAAACAGTTAAAATATAAATAATGCGGTCTATTGGCCAACCATTTTTAAATTTTATGGAATGAATAGATGGAATCAACCATCACGTTCTTAAAAGCACAGTGTCAATCAAACTTTGGTAGTCTGGAAATGCTTCAGAAAAAGATTGTTTTACAATTAATTCTACAGTAATCTGCATGGTTAATAGTTACTTTACTCTCTGTACTGTTTTTTTTCCCCCACGGTTTGTACTGTCTGCACTACCTTAGCATAGCTTTTGTAGTATTAGTAGTGTGTTGTCCTCCATAGTTTTATGTCACTATGTAGCATCTTTAGGTCCTGGAGGAATGTTGTTTAATTTCACTATGTATATGGGTGAAATGACAATAAAACGGCACTTTGACTTTTTTAGATAGTAAAGTACAGTGAGTGATGAATTGTGCTGAGGTAGTTCTGGTTTTGGTCGGTCTGGCTCATGTGGCATTCACACCTCTGGATTCTGATCTAGAAGTCTGCCTGTGTGGACTCTGCATGTCCTCACATAGTTGGATTCTTGGGGGAATCCTGAGTTGAAGGAAAAAGTTTTATTTTGAATTCTAATGACTTCTTGGAAATTTGGTTAAAAATGCCTGAGCGAATGAATGCTGTGATCCTACATCAAAAGAAGTGTCTTACTATCCTGGTTGTGTGCAGATGTAAGGCCACCTTACCTCTGTAAATACAGTTTTGAATGTATTGTAGAACTGATTAGGGATACCATGAGAACCAGTACTTCTGTGCCAAGTCAGTGCCAAAATTCTGAATACGGTACTGCTTTGTTTTTTGATGCTATCGCACACCAGTGATAAACCTACATGTGCAGATATGGAATGGAGTTGGCCCAAAAGTCACTCCACAGTTTACTAGCCCTGGCTACCCATCACATGCACTGTTCAGTTAATAGTCACACCACATTGTGGCAGTACAACAGCAAAATACCATAACTGAGACCATAGAAAACCACAGTAGATCACATGAGTTAAAAAGTAAGGCAGACAGTCTATTTGGAAATAGACTGAACAAATGCTTAAGACCAAGTTAGCATAATAATATCATAATAATTGAAGCTGAAAACTTTGCATACATTGTTTTGAGTACAGTTTAAACATCAGGGTTATGCAGTGTGAGCATTTTGGTCACATTTGAGCTTTCTTTTAAAGGAAGTTTGCAAATTGAGTATTTATTTAGGAGCACTTGAGCGAACTGAGATTTTTCCAGCACTTTTTAAGAGTTTTTAGTGGGTCCATCTCAATATCTAGTGATTGCCTTTTCTGGATACTTCATGTGTAGTGGTTCTGTTTAGTTCTCTATGTAATGCTTTCTAACTGACAAAACTTATAGGCTGGATAATACTAAACATACAAAATGCATGTTATATAAAATTGTATAAAAATTTTTTAATGAAAAAAAGTTAGTGATCCATGTCATTTTTTGTGTCCTTTAGCTTGGGTAGGAGGAGGCAGTGGAGGTTACTTCTTTGTTTAATTTGTCTTTATAGCTTCTGGCTCAATATATACAGAGCTGTCCCTTCATATTACCAATTAAAATCGGATCATCTAGTATGTGTATGCTGATGACAGCCTGTTTCTTACTCCCCAATTCAATTCAGATAAAAATTTAAGCTCCAGGTCCATCTAAGTCAGCAATAATGTTAATTAATACACAAAGGGTTAATGTGACAATACCTCAAGAAGCTCCTGATGCTAAGCAAGTAAACCTACTTTTAACTTTTAAAACAAAGTTTTATTGTGCCAGCAATAAACTTAATCAGAATTCTTAACTCCATAGACGAGGACAGCTCATATCAGCCCCAGTTTGCATATCGGTAATTAAGATCATTCTTCGACCACGCCACTTCATTAGTTCAATGCTCTCTTAGGCGCGGTGCTTAGCACTGTTGCCTCACAGCAAGAAGGTCCTGGGTTTAATCCTAGGGCAAAGCGGCCTGGGTCCTTTCTGTGTGTAAGTCCTTTTACTCTGTTTACTCAGTTTTCCTCTGACAGTTGAAAGACATTCGTGTTAGGTCAATTGTTCATGCTAAATTTGCATTGACTTGAGTGTATATATACACTGCTAACAAAAATCTCATATTTTAGTATCCCATAATTTGTGAGCAGTATATGACTAGTCCTGAGATAATCTTGTGTGTAGATATAACCTCTGTGTGTGTCTGTCTCTGTGTGTGTGTGTGTCTGTCTCTCTGTGTGTGTGTGTGTCTGTCTCTGTGTGTGTGTGTGTGTCTGTCTCTGTGTGTGTGTGTGTGTCTGTCTCTGTGTGT
>JAUZST010050911.1:0-11835 GCA_034779995.1 Parotocinclus haroldoi | reverse complement strand
TGTGTGTGTGTCTGTCTCTGTGTGTGTGTGTGTGTCTGTCTCTGTGTGTGTGTGTGTGTCTGTCTCTGTGTGTGTGTCTGTCTCTGTGTGTGTGTGTCTGTCTCTGTGTGTGTGTGTCTGTCTGTCTCTGTGTGTCTGTCTCTGTGTGTCTGTCTCTGTGTGTTTTTGTCTCTGTGTGTGTGTCTCTGTGTGTGTGTGTCTCTGTGTGTGTGTGTCTCTGTGTGTGTGTGTGTGTTAAAGGCTCTGAAGCATCTTCGCAGTGTGCAGGTGATCAATTTTGGAGACTGTTTGGTTCGATCTGAAGGAGCCGTTGCTATAGCTCAGACTGTGAAAAATGGACTTCCAATTCTTAAGGTACTCAAACGTAGCTTCATTAACACTCCTAGATCATATAAGGTTCATCATATGGTCCTAATAATAACACACGTTAAGCTCTGGGGTATGAGAGACAGGAAGTAAACAGTCTGTTCTCATAGTGGACGTGTTGGATGTTGAGAGGAAAGAAGCAAAGACCTGCCAGTGACTAAAATAAAAGTGAAAACAAGAAAATGAACGCACAGCAGAAATGTTCCTTTACAGTTATTTGTGTTTAAATGAACACCGTATGTGATCTGATCAGGTCTTCTGTATGAGGAAGGGTGACGTGCTGGATTAAACACCACCTCTGTTCCTGTTTCATGCCAGGAGTTGAACCTGTCGTTCGGTGAGATCACAGCAGAAGCTGCTCTGGAGGTTGCAAATGCGGTGGAATATAAAAAACACCTGGAGAAACTCGACCTCAATGGTAACACGCACACACGCACACACACGCGCACACACACACACTGCCTAATGTACGGGGTGAGTCAAAAGTCACAGGACACTCTCGTGTGTCTCGTGTTACATCGTGGACTTTTCCCAGAAGCTGCTGAGGAGCTTTGGTTGGTAGCGGCTCTTCAGATGATTCCACAGTCCCGGTTTCTCTGAATTTGGTTATGATGGCTGTAACAGATCTGTGTGAAATTTGTGATGTTTCTAGATGTTGGTTGTTGAAGTCTGTTGCTATGATACGGCAGCTGTGTTCGTCTTCAGTTACCTGTGATGAACAACAAAAGTTTTGATTGTTCTGTGTTAATAACTTTCGAACCAAAACCATCCATTTTGATCTTCTTTGATATCCTACATGACCACCGTTTCATTTGAAAAAAACTTGCCCTTTGTCCAATATGGTTACTTTCGAGATGTTAGGACATAACCTAAAAGATAGCGCTCCCCCCCCCCCCTTTCCCCCTCTCACCTATTGCATGCTGGGGTATTCAGATCTGTTTATTTTGCCTTTTGTTTCTGAATTAAGAGGGTGTCTTGTGACTTTTGACTCACCCTGTAGACCTGTAAACCTTTTTATTTGTGTATTGATGAGTGTGTGTGTGTGTGTGTGTAGGTAACTGTATTGGTACTGAAGGTTGTGAGAACCTTAAGGAGCTCTTGGGAGATCTCCTGGCATCTGTGAGGTACCAAACACACGCACTGCTTGTTATCGTCTGCTCTTTAATGTACGGTTATGATTAGCCATATGCACAGGACTAGCCCTCACGTCGTCGTTGTGTGTGTACGTGTACTGTAATAATCAAAATCATGCTCTACAGTTGGACTCAAATGACCGTGAGCCCTAATTAGACTCACGATTCGACACAAGCCTCAAACGACGATGCACCAGGGGTCAGAGGGACTCTACCTGGGCTCGCAGGTGATCCAGGTGATCGAGAGACCAGGTGCTTGTTTGCTGGACCTGGCTCAGGCTTGCATGACCAGCCTCTTGAGGGACCGGGTTTACAAGTTTAATATGTGTAACCACGGGCTTAAGGGACTTGGCCTGGGTCTGAGGGACTTGGCTCGGGAATTACGTACCCAGTGTTCGAGGGACCCAGCTCGGGCTTGTGGGACCAGTTGCTTGAGGGAAGTCGACTTGGGCTTGTCCTGCCAAGGGCTGGAAGGACTCGGTCTCACATGGGGCGGACCAGGGCCTAGAGGGACCTGGCTTGGGTTTGTCTTACCACAGGTTTGTGGGACTCGGCCTCACGCGAGCAGGGTCACGTACTTAAGCCTGGCATCTGACTCACTTCTCCTCGAAACACAAGACTCGACTCAGACTCTTGTCTTTATTTATTTGAAATGTTTAGATTTTATTTATGGGCAATGTGTCATTATTTCTTTGGAGTTTGCATTTTCTGAACCTTCCTTCCTGTAGTGATGATGAAGGAGAGCCAGAGGATGATGAAGAGGATGAGGAGGAGGAGGAGGAGGAAGAAGAAGAAGAAGACGACGACGACGATGATGATGATGAGGAGGAGGAGGATGACGAGGAGGAGGAGGACGACGACGACGACGACGAACAGGAGCAAGATGAAGAGCTCACTATAGCCAATCCGGTCGGTGGAGTAACTGAACCCATCATCAACTAATATGAAGCTTTTTGCTTTAAATCTGCCTGACTGTTCACCACTGACTTCCTGTTAGGCCAAATTCCCTTAGTACTTCATCAACGCATCGAGGCTTATACAACTAGTCAGGAAATCTGAATCTCGTGTGTGTGTGTGTGTAGGTGTTAACTCCACAGTCAGGCACTCGGCCTCCCGATGTCTCGTCCTTCCTCTGCTTCCCGTCTCCAGACAAACTGCTCCGGCTCGGAGACAAAAGAGCTGAACTCATCCAGAAACAGGTGAGACTGTTGTTATTCAAATTTAGTGATCGACCGATTAATCAGGCCCATTTAATACCATTTTTAAATAATCAGCATCGACCGATATCTGCACCCGTGAGACTGAAATTCAAAAATAGCAGAGGAAATGCAGAGAGACTTTGTCGTCTGGCGTTAGTACTTAGAGATTTAGTGAGGGAGGGGCCGTGTACGAGAAGATGATAACTTTGTTTCCAGCATTACAACTTACTGGAACTGAAACCAAAAAAACATATAGAAAAAAACTATATATATATATATATATTATATCAAAACCGAATATAGTGATAAACAACATATCAGCAGCCAATATATTGAAATTAAGTAAGAAATTCACCCAGTATTATAACCTATTATTTATTATACAGGGTGAATCAGAAGTCACAGGACACGTCCCGTGCTGCCCCGTGACTTGTTCCAAAGGCTGGTAAATCCACTGTTGGGGTTTTTTGGTCGGTGGCGGTTCTTCAGACGGTCACTACGTTCCTTGTCGTCACACAGTCCCCGTTTCTCTGAATTTGGTTACGAGGGGTAACCGTGCTGTGTGAAATTTTGGTTGATCTTTCTGGGTGTCGGACGTTAAAATCTGTTGCTATGATACGGCCTCTGCGTTTCTCGGGTACCAGATTAATCAGTGCCATCTTCAGTTACCTGTGCTGAACAACAAAAGCTTTGAATGTTCTGAGTTGATAAGGTTTGAAGCACAAAAGGTTATTGCGATTGCTGATACAATCCTGATCTTCTTTGATACCCTACACCTACCCGACACCCTACCTTCCCATTGGAACAAACTCGCCCTCGATCCAATTATGGCAGCTTTCAAGATGACGACCATGTTCCGGACATAGCCTAAAAGTTGGGCCCCCTTAACCCATTACTTACTGGGGTTTTCAGACACGTCATTTTCCCTTTTGTTTCTGAAATAAAAGGGTGTCCTGTGACTTTTCACTCACCCTGTGTGTTTTTCTTTCTTTTTCTGTCGTTCATTCAGCTAAATTTCTGATGTTGCTGACTGTTATACTAGTTATACTAGCAGTTATGTAATTTCTTGGCGATTTTTAATCTTAAACTTTCTAATATCTAATATTCTAATCTTTTTTTTCCCCTTATACACAATTGGTTTTGTTGCTGCCTGAATCAATTCAAGGCTATAAAAGAAGTGTATTATTATTATTTTTATTTTTATAGGAAGGTTAGAGAATCAAATGGAATGGAAGCATTTTTCCTTAAAGGGAACTGCACCTTACATTTACAGTAATCATCAATCGTCTGATTTATGTCTTATTTTATTTTACTCCTAAAATGAATTGCTGATCCAGTTTTTAACCACAGTCATGTGGATCATAATGGGATCTATTATCGGTTTTTAACTTTATCGACCACAATAATGTGTTGAACATCGTTTATCGTATCGGCCAAAGAAATTCAATATCAGTGCTTCCCTAACGAAAAGATGTTCACAAAAATTAGGAGATAATTTAAAATGAAAGATGAAAAATGAAATATCCCCTCATTTTTGTGAGCAGTGTATTTACACCCCCCCCCCAAAATATAAATAAATGTAATTTGTAATAAATGTTGTAGTTTAAACTTTTCCTTTTTTTATTAAAGAAAAAAGTAACAAAAAAAAAAAACAGCCAGCCCTGTGGGAGACTGAGTGACATTTTACAGTGTGTGTGTGTGTGTGTGTGTGTGTGTGTGTGTGTGTGTGTGTGTGTGTGTGTGCGCGTGTGCTTGTAGGTGGACGTGACGGACGTTGGTAAGGCAGCAGAAGCCTTTCTGAAGATCTCATCTGTCTATAAGGAGAACGATCCTCAGATTAAATTTGCCGTGCTGGAGAGTGTCGGTAAGTGTCGGTTTTTGTGTCCCTCTTTTGAAACTGTTGCACGGAAAACTAAAGGAGTCCTGTTTTTTTTTCCCGCATATTTTCTGCTTGTTTAGGGTTAAAAGTTCCTGCCTTCTTATTCCTGTACTTTAATTAGTTTGATTAGTTAATCAATCCGTGAAATGTTCCCACTTGACGTCTCATATCTAGTTCATTAAAATGGGTTTGGTGTTCGAGAGCTGCATCTTACCAAGCAGTGGAAGCTCCTGGGTTCAAATCCCAGCCCTG
The DNA here is from genome assembly GCA_034779995.1 of Parotocinclus haroldoi. NCBI lineage: Eukaryota > Metazoa > Chordata > Actinopteri > Siluriformes > Loricariidae > Parotocinclus > Parotocinclus haroldoi. Next base: position 7,006 of record JAUZST010050911.1, on the reverse strand, counting down.
CCACAGTTGGGCCCCTGAGCAAGGCCCTTCACCCACAATTACTTAAACTGTAAGACTGTATGAATTGTAAGTCGCTCTGGATAAGGACGTCTGGTAAATGATGTAAATGTAAGCGGCTAGACTTATGCCTCCTGTAGCCTAGACGACTAGTCTCTGACTTTCAGTCGCAGTTTTGTCACAGGCTGTGATTTTGCGAAGACTTGCAGAGCCACCAAATTACACGACTGCAATGAGATCATTTCCCATCATGGAGCTGGTGGAATTTTTCAGTAATGTACGGTTCGCTAGTTGTAAACACTGCAACTATCGCTAAGTAGCCCCGTCGCATCAAAGAGACGCTCCTGCTCACTTCACATCTCCACCATCGTCTCCTCCTTCTCTAGAGTCCATGAGAACCGTGGTTACCAAAACCTCACCGGTCTCTCCTCCACATCTCAGTTCTTAATGTAGAACCGTTGTAATATTAAACACCGTCTTGTGTTTTTAGTGCTGTGTAACAGCTTTTGTGAATCTGAAAGCAAGCCTGTGTTGTTATTCCAGATGCCCTATTAAGGGAAACCTTTTCTACGAAGTCGGGCCAAAGTTTTGCTTTCATCTCCTCGCTACTGGTAATGCTCGGCCTTCTGAAGGTAAAAAGTACACCCCCTGCCGGCTGTAATGTGTGTTAGAGTTCATCACAAAATTAGAAATGCATCTGTATGGCGCTGTGTGTCTTTGCGTGTCTTTTTCTGTCCCTCTGTGCTCTGTGCCTCTGCCCCTCTGTCTCTGTGTCTGTCCATCTCTCCCTGTGCTCTCTCACTGTCTCTGTGTCTGTCCATCTCTCCCTGTGCTCTCTCACTGTCTCTGTGTCTGTCCATCTCTCCCTGTGCTCTGTCTCCCTGTGCTCTCTCACCGTCTCTGTGCTCTGTCCCTCAGTGTTTGTCCACTATCTCTGTGCTCTGTCCCTGTGTCTGTGCTCTGTGTCTCTATCCCTCTGTCTCTGTGCATTGCCTTACTGTCTGTGTCTGTCCATCTCTCCCTGTGCTCTGTCCATCTCTCCCTGTGCTCTGTCCATCTCTCCCTGTGATCTGTCTCACTATCTCTGTACTCTGTCCCTCTGTCTCTGTGCTTCGTCTCTGTCTTGCTGTCTCTGTGCATTGCCTCACTGTCTCAGTGTCTGTCCATCTCCCTGTGCTCTGTCCATCTCTCCCTGTTCTCTGTCTCGCTGTCTCTGTGCTCCGTCTCTGTCCCTCTGTCTCTGTGCATTGCCTCACTGTCTGTGTCTGTCCATCTCTCCCTGTGCTCTGTCCATCTCTCCCTGTGCTCTGTCCATCTCTCCCTGGGATCTGTCTCACTATCTCTGTACTCTGTCCCTCTGTCTCTGTGCTCTGTCTCTGTCTCGCTGTCTCTGTGCATTGCCTCACTGTCTCAGTGTCTGTCCATCTCTCCCTGTGCTCTGTCTCACTGTCTCTGTGCTCTGTCCCTCAGTGTTTGTCCACTATCTCTGTCTGGACCTGTGCTCTCTCTGTCTCATTGTCTTTGTCCTGGTTGTGTGTGCACAGAGTGAAGATAAACTAAAGCCTGTGCCGGTGGTAGCAGGTCACTTGCAGTGTTTGGAGCATGCAGTGAAGCAGTCGTATTTTCCTCAAGAGCACATCGGCGTGCTACATGCCTTCCTGTCAAAGTAACATCACAAACACACAAACTGACTGAACTGTCACTAGTCTCAAGTTGTATAGCCTTTATGTTGTTCCTGTCAAAGTCTTTCTTTTTTTTTTTAGATGTGTAGCATGTTCAGGTTGTGTGATGTTCTCTTTATTACGGGGGTGTCCAGTTGGTATCTTTACTGTAAGGTACCTGTGTATATAAATGCTATTATGTCTAATGTAACATTTTTCCACAGTTACTTTAGTTCCAGAAAATAGAATATAATTCAAAATCAAACCTTCCAGTTTGCCTCTCATTTCTAATGATATAGTTCTGTTATGGTGCCTCTATTGGATGATTTGGGCATTGCAGTTACAAGATGTTAGTCACGTTTGGTGAGCTCAACGCTTGTTTTGTTTTCTGTCTGTCTTCTCACTTCTAGACAGAACAAGTCGTTGAACCCCTGCATCAATGCTCGAGACGGTCTGCGCTCTACTCTGCAAAGACTACTGCCTGAGAGCTAATCGGACAGATGCTCGGAGTGTTTTTTTTATCCGCTCTGAGCTCAGCTGTCTGTGTGAGGACTTTGGGGTGGGGGGGAGGGGGGGGTCGGACTTGAGGAGCTGTTTACAGGGCAGAACTCTGATCATCAGCCCCAGGAGGAAAAGGACTGCAAATGTGGAATAAATACATCGATACAGGCTCTAACTTATGACATGATCTTAATAAATATCGGGAAAACAAAAGTGAAATGGACAAAATCAGTAATCCAGCATTTATACACACATCTGTATCGTCAGACAGAATGATAAGCAACACAGAAGAACCAAAATACAAAAGACACAAAGATTCCAGGATTCAGACTCACATCAGAGACTCTCTCTGGATTCAGACTCACACATCAGAGACTCTCTTTGGATTCAGACTCGCACATCAGAGACTCTCTTTGGATTCAGACTCGCACATCAGAGACTCTCTTTGGATTCAGACTCACACATCAGAGACTCTCTTTGGATTTAGACTCACACATCAGAGACTCGACTCAATTTCAGACTCACACATCAGAGACTCGACACAGATTCAGACTCGCACATCAGAGACTCTCTTTGGATTCAGACTCACACATCAGAGACTCTCTTTGGATTCAGACTCACACATCAGAGACTCAACTCAGATTCAGACTCACACATCAGAGACTCTCTTTGGATTCAGACTCACACATCAGAGACTCTCTTTTGATTCAGACTCGCACATCAGAGACTCGACTCAGATTCAGACTCACACATCAGAGACTCTTTGGATTCAGACTCACACATCAGAGACTCTCTTTTGATTCAGACTCACACATCAGAGACTTGAATCAGACTTGGATTCATACTACATAAACTCCAGAACTGACTTGCATACCTTCGATTTGGATTCAAACTCTTTCATTACAGAACCACTAATTATTCCACCGTGCCACTGTTGAGAAACTAAACGATGTTTGGACTAAAGCTGGACAGGTGCAGCGCTGTAGGAAAATAAAGCCCGTAAATCAGAAGTGCTTTTATTCCACTTGTACACAAATGCATTTCTAACCAGACATTACAACACATTACATTCAATCAAGTGGCACGTCCCCGACTGTATCTGCTTTTACTTTGTTTATTAATAACAGTCGAGATAATCTTCTCTTTATTACAAGCATTGCCTTGCTCAGGGACCCAACTGTGGCAGATATGGGGTTTGAACCCTGGATCTTCTGGTCCATAGTCCAGTACCTTTTATTACCCTACCTGGATCCACTGTGTTCCAAACTCCACCTATTTTGAATGATCTTGCCTGTTATCTGCAAATTTGGCAGGGCTTTACCCCTCTAATTCCTAGGTATGTTATCGTATGTAACACTCCTGGCACATACAGTATGGTGTGAGCTGTGAGTGTCGTCCTCTGAGTCTCCAGATTTAACATCAATAATTGTTTTGAGCTCTGTCTATTGCTGGAATCCATTCCACTTGCAGAATACCCACCAGTGTTCTGGGTTCCGGGTTACCGTAACTCCCTAAAGATCTGTGCTGTTCAAATGATTCAGATGGTTTCTGGAAGTAGAAGACGAGAACTTCCTGTTGTGTATGTCATGCGCTTGTGCAATTATGGTAAAAGCCCGCTTAACGGGGGATAAAGAAACGGAGAGAGAGCGGAGTTGGTAAGAGAGTTAGAGAGTGATTTTTGTTTTGGAAAGTGATTTGGGGAGTGACTTCTTAAAAATGATAGTTAACAAGAGGGGCGGTTCGGTGGGGTAGCACGGCTGCCTCACAGCAAGAAGGTCCCGGGTTCAATCTCAGGGTGGAGTCTGCATGGGTTTACTCCGGGTACTCTGGTTTCCTCCTACAGTCCAAAGACATGCATTCGGTTAATTGGTGTCTTTAAAGTGCCATTTAGTGTGTGTGTGTGTGCGCCCTGCCTTGGCTTGGCATCCAGTCTAGGGTTGTTCCTCCCCTTGTGCCCAGAGTTGTCGGGTGGGCACCAGCTGTGGATTGAGCAGAAGATAATGAATGAATAATTAACAAGAGGGTTAAATTAATGTTGACCTAATAAAATATTAGGAATAAGCTTTGCCTTGTTTACTTTAAGTAACAACTGTTTGAAATTAATCGTTACAGCTTTAACTAAGAAAAAGACAAAATAAAAAGTACATTTAGCCATTGGATTTAAATTGTGTCATGTTCTTTTTTTTATCTTACGCACAGCAGCGGTTTTGAAATCAGGCTGATGAATAGATGGATGAATTGAATGAGGACTTGTAGGGAATCCTGTAGGTAAAATATTGTATTTACCAACCTCAAAAACACGCCAGAACGCCGAGTTCACTAGTTCAAAGGTTTAAGGTCCTGCCCCTAAGAAGCTTGGATTGTAAATTTAAGGAGACGGAACGGATTAAATGGTGCCCCTAATAATTGTGTATATTCGTAAAAAAAACGAATGTGGTGTTTTATCCCAAGAGCAAACCTAAACATGCTGCTCCCAAAAAAAAAAATCTAAATTAATTATCCACTTTTTTTTGTGTGCAACACTGTAATGCAAAGCTTCTTCTTTCCTCGCGGTTCAAGGGGTCCACTCATACCCACGAAGACACGATGAGGGAATGCTTTGGCCGACGTGTCGCAACCACTGACACACACACACACACACAAGTCAATGCCAATTTAGAGACACCAATTAGCCTAACACACGTCTTTGGACCCTTTGTACCCAGAGTAAACCATGCAGATGCCACACAGAAAGGACCCAGACCGCTCCACCCTGGGACTGAACCCGGGACCTTCTTGCTGTGAGGCAGCGGTGCCACCTACCGAGCCCCCGTGCCGCCCACTGTAATGCAAAGCTTAGACCTAAAATAAAAAAACAACAACAGCAAAACGGTGGAGACTTGCAGCGGCGCTGTGTAACTTTATGTCATTGCAGTGTTGAACCAACAGATGACGCTGTTATCCCCGTCACCAGTGACTCATATAGAAGACGGGATGGAGTGTCCATATTAAGACAAAGACCATATTAAGACAGTGAGGGACGCGACTGTTCCGTGAAAGTGTGTGTACTCTGTACTGAGCGTGTGTTTGCTGAGAGAGAGAGACAGATAAAGAATGTTCTAGATATGACGTCCATAGTGACAAAGCACTTTTAAAACCGGTCTGTTCATCAGATAATTTAATGGAGATGTGAAGGTTTATTTAAATAACCAATCTCGGTACTGGTCTATGAGCAGAGAGTGAGTGTGTGAGTAGAGAAGTGTGTGAATCAGAAAGGTGATGTGGTGTGGATTTGGTCGGTTATGGTTCCAGGTCAGGATAAGTAAAGCTAGTAAACATTTTCTTCTGAAAGACCTTCAGTAGGTGCGTTAAGATAAACACGGCTTGCACAACCCAAACCAAACAACTCGTTATCCTCTTTAACGACGAAAGCCTTCAGTCCATACAGTCAGATTCTCTGCTCTCTGTAACAGAAACCCCTGATTTGAAATGCACTTTAGTTTTAAAACTGCTGTGATGTGATCACGGGTCATTAGTTACAGATTCGTGTCAGATTTATTCCGATAGCGCTTTTTACAGTGGCGCATTGTCTTAAAGTAACTTTACCATTTTAGACGATCTTCTAATACCGTATCTAAGGCCAGTCCCAAACTCAGCAAGCCTAGGGTGACAGTGGAAAGGAAAAACTCCCTAAAAATCATAAAGAGGAAACCTTGGCTTAGGGAGAACCAGTAGTAAAAGGGTTATGTTATATGTAAGAATGACTCCTTTTAAGAAAAGCTCCTTTCATACTTTATGTAGAATAGAAGAATGGGGACGAGGGGGGTGGTGGGGGGGGGTTAAGTGACCTTGGTTGTCGGTGCTAGACGGGCTGGTCTGAGTATTTCAGAAACTGCTGATCTACTAGGAATGTCACACACAGCTCCATCTCTTGGGTTTACATAGATAATATATCATATGAAAAAAGAGAAAGTATGAAGTGAGGGCAGATCTCTGGGTGAAAATGCCTTGTTGATTGCAGATATCAGAAAAGAATAGAGGCCGGTAACTCAAATAACCACTCGTTATAACCAAGGTATGCAGAGGAGCTTCTCTGAATGTGCAACACACTGAACCTTGAATCAGATGGGCTGTAGCAGCATAGAACAGAGAACTGAGGCTACAGTTCACACGAGATCTCCAGAATTTAGACAATAGAAGATTGGAAGAACATTGCCTGGTCTGACGAGTCTCCATTCCTGCTGTAACATTCAGACGTTCTGGATGGAATTTGGTGTAAACAACATGAAAGCCTTGTATTAACGGTTCAGGCTGCCGGAGTGATGGAAACTATTTTCTTGGCACGATTGACTGTACTGTTGCTGACCATGTGCACCCCTTCATGAGCACAGTGTTGCACCTTCATGATGACACACCACGTCACAAACCATGATCACGAGGTCACTGTAACTCAAACGGCCTCCACAGTCACCAGATCTCGATCCACTACAGAATACAGCTTTAGAATGTGGAGGAATGGGAGATTCATATTATGGATGTGCAGCCGACAAGTCTGCAGCATGTCAGTAACATCTTTGGGGAATGTTATGGAATCTGTGCCATGGTGAATTAATGCAGCTCTGAGGGCAAAAGGGGTCCAGCCCAATACTTACAAGGGGTACCTATTAAAGTGGCCTGATGAGCTTACAGTATTAAACACTCACTAAACCCCGCTAACCTCAGGATCCCTGCTATTAGAGGTGCTGAAAAACAAACACTTACTGGATGGCGGTAATGGAGAGGTTGGTTCTGTTTCACTGCTGTTTTCATCCTGCTAATCCATTACCTCAGGAGTTTTAATTATTTAAAAACCTTTTAAGCTGTTCAGT
>JAUZST010050890.1:0-24832 GCA_034779995.1 Parotocinclus haroldoi | reverse complement strand
GATCTTATATATATATATATATATATACACTTTCTTTATTTTATGTGAATATGTGAATTCTCCTGTGCTCAGCTTTTTCTTCTCGCGAACAAGCAGTGACAAATGGTGGGACATTCATAACCATTTTTTGGACAATTGAGAGTGTAATATTTGTAAACAGGATTGGCCCACAAACTATCCATGTCTAACTGACACCAGTACTTGTAGACTAATGATGACTAATAGACATGCCAATGCCATGCAGGTTAAATTTCGACCAATACCAACAGGACTATACCATACATTTCTATTTTAATTACCTTGAATCCTGGCTCTGTTCATCAGCTGAGTGAGAGCTCTGGATGCCGATTGACTTTTGGCAAGAGACAGAGCGTAGGTCACCAAGCACAGACTGTAGTTACTGGAGATTCCCTTATCCAGACTGGAAGTCAGGTAGTTGAGTGCTTGAAGCATATTGCTAAGACTCTAACAAGCACAAACATCAAAACAATCATTGAGATGCATTTTCACATATTGTCTTATATACTACCATCTTATTAATCAACGGACTAATGCTGTATTTAGGATTTGTTATGGTATTCATTTAATTATTAATTAAAAGAGAGCAAACTACATGTAAAAACGACAAAAAGAAGCAGAAAGTTCAGATGTACAACAGCATAAGAAGAGACTACATCTGTAGTCTAAAAAACATGTACAGACTACAGTTACCATTCCATCTATTAGTACATGTTCTCTCCGTCTCTTTCGTCTAATTTTCTCATACATTCTATTTTTATGTCTGTTTAATTCAAACACTGCCCTAACTGGCAGCACAAGGTGCAAGATGGGAACCAAGTCTGGGTGCCATTCCATCACAGGGCACATGTACACTCTTTCACACTCACACAGACAAGGGGAGAACATACAAACTGAACACAATTAGACACTGAGCAATTATACTGGCATTGGAATCTAACCAAGGAGCTGTGAAGCAACAGCGCTTACCAACACTCGTTATAAAAGTATACATAAAGTTTGTATTTTAGTATGTATTTTTTCTGTGAATTTCTTGGCTTTGTGCTCGATTTTTTGAGCAGCTGTAATCTGGTAGCCCCCCAATGGGTAAATGTCCATGTGGTGCTTTCTAGCCAGACACGATTGGCTGTGAATGAGGGAAGGAAGGGGTGGTGCGCCAGCATCATCCCCAAGACTGCAACAGCTGCTGGCCTTGGCATGGACTGGTTTTCCATCCAGGATATGCTTGTACCTACACCCTTTGTTTTCTGACATGGAGCTGGAATATCTCTGTGATTGAGACCAGAACTGCTGCTATGCTATGTGAGCATCAGGCCTACCACATTCATACCTCAGCACTCAACCGATTTGCAGCTTGTCAAATTTGGTTCTCGACACATTTGGACAAGAAAAAAGCTGCATTAGCACTTGTTGTTTGTTACATTTATGTCATTCAGGAGACACATATATCCAGAGCGATTTACAACTGATACAATCTTACAATCAACAGGACCCAACAATGGCACCCTGGTAGAAGTGGGTTTTAAACCGTGGACCATAGTACCTTAACCACTTGGCTACCACAGTCCCTTACTCAAGATGCGCCTTATAACTTTCCAGTATGCCCTTTCCAGATGAAACATAGGAGCACAGATCTTAAATCTGCTGTAAACCTTCTTGTTTTTTTTTTTACAATTTACATACATTCACAACACACAAATCAGAATGTTTAATATCAATAATAGTAAAACCAGAAAAAATAAATCAGTAAAAGAAAAATTAACCCCTGAATTCATTAAATGATGCATTTATGCAGATGTGAGACACCCTAACAGGTCTGACTCTCTTACCCCAGTCTTCTCATCTTCGCAGAGGGCAATTACCACATAGGCGGTCAGGGACAACGGACCATCCAGGCCTCCCTGTAACTCAGTGTGTATGACTCGTCCGGGCTCCTTGAACGACCCATCGGCCTGCTGTTGTGTACTCAGCCACTTTGCTGTCTTCATTATCACTGACGAATCGATCGAGATGAAAGTGCGAGCCTGCAGGAAACACCTCATCACAAATGCTGATAACCTGGAATGAATGCAGAGAAGAATGGAAACATGGTTTAAAGTAATGTGATGACGGGCTTATATGGCAATGTCATCATGGGAATGCCCTTTAGTGGGCTATATGTTCAATTATAGCTATGATGCCAGTATGATGGAACAGAATGACTGGTTGTTGTTTATGCATGTGCTCTTAACTCTTTATCAGGTTTTAAGAAGCTGCTGACAACAGTTATTATGGTCTATCAGTATATAAAATATCAGTATATAAAATATATAATTTAAAAAAATGTTTATTTTCTAGTCTGACGTTATTACTCCCTGGGTAAATATGCACCCAGAGTTATGACTGGACTATTTGAAATTGTGCAGAGGGGTGTAAAGAACATGGAGTAAATGTATTTTGAATTTATAAATAAAATACATTGTTTGGTGGCAGTGTTTAATATGTTTTTATCTGCAAGCAGCACATGGTGAGTTTAGGTGTATAACATTAATGTAACATGAATTAATAAATTATATACATTAATAAACACATAAATTTAATAATTGTGCTTCCTGTATGATCATTGTATGATAATGTATAGCCAGTATAAGAACACCATAAAATTAAGATCATCTCACATGATGGAAAGATTATTAACATTTACAGCATTTACTCAAAAAAGCACAACAGTGGTAGCTTGGTGCTGATGGGAATTGAGTCTCTTGGTCAGTTGGCCAGTATCTTAACCACTACCCCATTACTGATTACAATGTGTAATCAGGTTATAAAGTGTTACATTTATGTAACATGTAACATTTACTATGTGACAAGAAAACCTAGCCTAGTGTAACGAATATCCTCCCACCCACCATGTACTCCCAGACGCATCATTTTTCCCAAAAGCACTGAAAGAACCATCATCCCTCTGGTACGTCAGTTCACGTTCATAGCCTGTTTACAAACAAGACAAACTGGAATGAGCACATACATACATCATGCACAGAGAATATTAAGAAATATGCATCAGCACAACAAAATACCCCAGTGTGTGTACCATAACGGAAAAAATGCATTTAATTGTATTTAAAATATACTTAGTTATATACAACTGTCTATGTTGTATATAAACTAGCACAGATTTAGATTAGATTAGATTCAACTTTATTGTCATTGTGCAGAGTACAAATACACAGCCAATGAAATGCAGTTAGCATCTAACCAGAAGTGCAAGATACAGTAATTATTTACATAAGGTGCAAGATGTAAACCTATTTGAATATACATGAACTTTTATTAATTAAATGTATGCTGTCATCAAATACTTGCTAGTAAACTTTCATCACACTTGAAATATGATTTCCTTGCCACCGTTGTCCTAGGCTTGCTCATCTTGGGATTGGCCTTTTAAGATAATATAATGTTGTAAATATGCTTTGAGACAATGTTCCATTGTGAAAAGAGCTATATAAATAAATCTGACTTTACTTGAATAACTACAGTAAAATTAAATAGTTAAATAGTCAATTAGCTAGTTAGAGTAGAGTAAGCATTTTGTTTTTATTTTATTTTCAATTCTACAAAACTGAAAAAGAATTGTAGAATTGTATAAAAAATGACCAAGTTATGACTTTTTACACGTCTGAGATTTGCATACCTACACAAATGGTGAACAGGGTAAATTGTTCTTTGTTCTTAGGATTTTTTCCTGAATAGATATTTCTCAAACAAGCTTTTTATTTGAAAAATAAATATAAAATTTTTGGGAAGTGAATGTTAAGTGTATTAACACTTATGGTGCATCTTGTCGGGGCAGGTGTTGAGCTGTGGCCAGTTGAGATTGAGTATGTGTTTTTTTTAAAAAAGTGAGATTTTTTTTTTAAGAAAAAAAAACCTCACTTTTAAAAGGGTATTTATTTTTGGCTTCAACTGGCCATGGCTTGATGCCTACCCTGGTGAGAAGTGCCTGCTTTTGCCAGAGATTCTTAGAAATGTAAACTATGGATTGAAATACATGTGCAATAGTCTGTTTTAAGTCTACCCTAAGTATACAGCAACATGATCCAATTAAATGAAAAGTAAATGATCATTAGTGTATCTACAAGTATACTGTAGTGCACTGTAGCGTAATACAATGTTCTTTATGTTTATATCACAAAGGTACACATGAATGTGAGAAGTTACAGTATATAGTATGTACATGAACACCTTTCACGGGCTACTAAAATATGTAAACATGCTCTCATAAACAAACCCAAGTATTTCTCTTCCTCGCTGCCTTGATTAGCTGTATTATTCCAAAGGACATAATGTAGAAGTTGAGGATAAAAAACGGGTTTAACTGCAGAATTTAAAATGGAATGTGATTGCAAAAGTGATTAAGAAAGACCCACCTTGTATCATGTAACTTAAAGCTTTTGTTTGTGTTTCTTCATCCAGATTTCCTGTACTGTTCAGATACTGCAGAACATAAATGTTTGGTGCAAAGTTGATCATGTTCTGCTCACCACAGCCGTACGGCATCTGAATCAGAGAGTTCAGTCCACTGATGGATGGACCCAGGATGTCACCTTACAGACATGCACAAACACACACGCAAAGAGAGAGAGAGAGAGAGAGAGCGTTATTCCAGACTGAAAGAACTGATGCTGTTTTATTCACTTAGGACTTATCACTGCACTGAGAGATTAAACATTTCTTTCAAAATCATAATACTTTTATCATTCAACTTTTTGATAGCAAGTTAACATTACACCTAGTCCATGACCGTCTTTTTCATTTCTTATGTGCCACAAGACTGTAAGCTACATTGGAGGCAAGAATCAGAAAACAGGACCTAAAAACAGTGCCTTTCAATATCCATTGCTCTCTACTATCTGCATTTCCTTCACAATTTAATGTGATTTCTGAGACTTTAGTGAAAAGTTTAGGTTACCATTCTGTTCCACTAATAATGCACACTAGAGAACAGTGGGTGATATTCTGTTTAGGTACTGTTCTGTACTTCCATTAGAGAATGAAGCCGATTACCTACCAGTGTAAACTTGTGGTAACTGGTGACAAACAGTATATGAATATACTCACTGCTCACAAAAATTAGGGGATATTTCATTATCAGATTTCATTTTTAAGTATCCCCTAATTTTTGGGATATTACTATAGTATATAATAATCAGTATATAATGAATAACATTATCAGAACAGAACAGTACAGTACACTAGCAGGGCATAATCCGCTGTTATGAAATGTACACAAATGTACACAATTTTAATATGTGCATTGTTGTTTGCCATGTCACCAACAGGCCCCACACTGGTCAATGTAAGGTGGATTAAACCTTAGCTCCTTGTGCCTCATTTAACCTGAAACCAGCCACACATGTATGTAGGTTGGTGAGCAATAAGTATAGTTTTAGCCAAAAATATGGACCAAACCCAAAAATGCAATGTGTTATCCCACTCAGTGACAAATGATGAGCAGCTGAAAATGTGCATTGTGCAGAAAATGCATGAAGTGCATTTCCTTACTTCTTGCAAAGTACTTCTTGACACAGAGCATTAAAAGCTTAATATTGTGCAATCTTAGGTTTGGCCCAATTCTGCTTGGGCAATCTACACACACAACTGGCCATGTCTAAGGAAGGGAAGATGTGGGCCCTTGTTGACAATCAAGACAATCAGCAACAATGGTGGGTCAGCATATAAGTTTGCTTTCTCATAGTAAAAAGAAGCAGCTGATGACCATGAGTTATAGAAAAAAAACTCACTAGTCCCCTCCCTCAGTCATACACATGGTGGGGAATGTCAAATTACTGGGGAACTTTACAGACCACATTTGAGAGCAAAAAGTCTTAAAATACAAATACAGGTAATTTCATTTGTAGATTGCAAGCGTTCATTCTATCTGGAAAATACTCTTGTGAACTTTATCTTTTACTATATCTAAATCAAGGTTGCATGATTCCAGGTTTATTCTAGGAATGATCTGTGCTTGGCAGGAATCTCAGGGGATCACACAGTCACACAAGCATTCACACACGTACAGTCCCACTGGCATTGCCTACATGGTTTGGAAGGTAACAGTAAATCAGAGTAGATAAGTAAACCTGGACAGATATACAATACCGTGCACAGTGACTTGAGCATGCATGCTGTCTGGCACTGTTGTTTCAGGAAATTGGAAGTTCAGTTGTTTGGACAAAGATGTAACTGTTGAGCCAAGCTCTAGGAGCAGTGTCTGGGTGTAGGACTCCTCCCGTCCCTCCGACTGAAACCAGAAAGACATCAATAATCCAGACAAGTCCTGATCAGGATTTAGTTTTTTGTTTGTCTTCAACAAGCAGGTATGACATAATAAATATGCATTGGCCTTTATGCAGTTATCAAGTTGGATGGGGTTTTTTTTCCATTAAGGAGACATGCACGGCAAAAATATGTGTGTGGAGAAATGACCTATGTTGCCAAATAAAGTACCGTAAGTATACTGTTAAAAAAAATAAAGAAAACACTTGGAGTTACATTGTTCTGTTTAAGTGTTTCCTTTATTTTTGAGCAGTATATATAAGTAAAGTTATTATTTTTAGTTTGGATGATCCAGCAAGACAAAATTAGAAATACACGACTCGATAATGCCATACTAAAATATTTAACTAGCTGTATATTTAATTTGAAATGGCTTCCTATTTGATATGTAGCCACTATAAAGAATGAAAGCAACAGTAGTCAGATCAGTGGTCCACTGCATGGGGAGTAGAGATTTTAGATTTTAGATTCAGCCCTATTCTCTTTTATATCTGTTGTTGGTCAAGAGGTGGTGGAGTTCAGATTACCGGTAGCTATATGCTTTTGCAAGCTCCAGTAGGATAAGTCAGTTCGTTGGGCCACATCTATTGTGCACATTGAGGCTCCAACTGGGAGCCAATTTTGAATTAAAAGTCTATAAGCTGCATTTATAGTCATGTAATGGACGTTCACGTTTGCATTATTATAGTCTGTATAAGATGAGCAGAGGAACCATATTCACCTATCTCTTTATGAAATGTATAATTTGTATGCATATACAGTATATTCTCTTTCAGTATATCTCTCTTTACTGTATATACAGTATCTTACAACAGTGAGTAGACCCCTCACATTTTTGTAACTATTTTATTTTTTCATAGGACAACACTGAAGATATGACACTTTGTTATAATGTAAAAGTAGCCAGTCTACAGCTTGTATTACAATCTTGATCTTGGCCAACCTGCTGAAGCTCACTTTCTTATTTCTTATTTCTTATAGCCTAGGTCATCTTTATGTAGAGCAACAATTTATTTTCAGATCGTCAGGGTTCTTTGCCATGAGGTGCCATGTTGAACTTTCAGTGACCAGTATGAGAGAGTGTGAAAGAATATATAATAAACAAGTTACAAAATGTGAGGGGTGTACTCACTTCTGTGAAATGGTATGCATGTAGTATATAATATCATCATTTTGTGAGCAGTATATACTGTATGTAAGAGGAAATTAGACATTACCTTAACCAAGATGGTCTTGGAGACAGAATGGGAGACAGTCTGGCCTACTGCTTTGACAGAGATGTTCATTTGACCAAGCTTTGTGGCTTTGATTGCGAACGACACCAACATTGTGTTCCGGCTGCTCACGGACACTTGAACCTTGCCTGCACTTCCCTTGGGCACAAACTCAAACATGTCGTTCTTATCAACCGTGACCTCCACCTGGGCAAAAGAGAAAAAGATACACACATAGCAACATGATGGAGGTGTTGTCTGAACTTTTTCTTTTTCATTTTAAATATCCGCCCAGAATCTGAGGTAGTCAAAATGTTCAGACCCTACATTATCCAATATTAGAAATCCATTAAGACTTTTGATAAGACTTTTGAAAGAGCACTTCATTCTCCCATGTTTTTTGTACTTTAACCCTGCTCTCCTGCAGTCCACTGCTTAGACCAGAGGGCTCAGTATGAATGCACAAGCATGTCAGGGACAGATGCCAGTCCATTGCAAGGCCAAGAGGAGTTACTTTAGTAATCAAGGTTTTAAAAGTAAACAATTTTATTTCAAATTCCTAAAAATTCTTTAAAATCTTTCCAAAATTCCCAAGCAAGCACCATTTAATGACCATCCAATCAATATCAGTTCACTATAATGATGCTTACAAGTTTAAAACTTTAAAATAAGTTACTAACGTATGACTTTGTTATTAATGCATGCTTTACTTCATTCATACAAAAGTATTAGGTCCATCATACTAGTTACAGCTTCCCCTATTTCCTGCAATTATTTAGACTTTCCATGAATTGAATAAAATGCAGTGCCATCAGGGACGCTGTGTGATTGGTGGCTTTCCACGTCCGTTGACGGTGGTATCTCTACCATAGTTTTCTTCCAGAAATTGCATTTAGATTTACATTACAATCACATAAATAAGTATTTAACTATGGTAATGTCCAGTCAACGTCCATTTTGGTGACCGTCCTTTTTCAGCTAACATAATGCAGTTGTTAAACTGTGCATACCTCCTACCCTGAAACAATACTAAAGTGATGTAATGGGGTATTTCACGTTTAGCCTTAAGTTTATGTTATATTTAATTCCTTATAATGTTCTCAGATTTCACCAACACTAACCCTGTTCGAATGACATTAATATCTGTAATTTGGATTGACTAACTGCAATCAAGAAATCTAATATAAAACTCATAAAACAGTCAAGTTTTAGAGAAGACATACCTGAACATTCTGATCCATGTTGTTGAAGAGGTTGACCTCCAACATCAACTGCTCATTCCGGATGATATACGGAGGCAGGTTCAGCGTAATGAAGAAGCCTGTAGTCACATTAAGCTGTAAGGAGAGCTCAAGTCAGATTACCTTTATCCTGCGGTTCCCAAACATTTTTTTTGCAGTTCCTTCCTTTTGTAGGTAAGAATGTTCCACCGCTGTGACACACGTACGTGCCTGTAGCTTCCAAAGTCCAGTGGAATATTTTAAACATTGTTCTTCATATACAACTGCAGCATCTCATTGAACAAAACAAAATAGTGTCAAATCACCTATATGGTGAAATTTAGATGAAAAGATGGTGAAACTCTAGAACTTTGATCTCTGTGGTAAGATCAATTATCATCCTGAAAAAATGACATCATCATCACCAAACCTATTATTTATCACTGTAATGGGTAAATTGTCCTACATTGGCTTTGATTGCTGAGGAAATGATTTGCCACCTTCCCTGGTCCTTTATCTTACCCCATAGCATACATGAGCAAAGAAGTCATATTGTTTTCATCAAACAATCCCCTTTATATACTTCTTTACAACCTTGCCAGATAAAAGTTTGTATTTTTATTAGGATTTTAAGTAAGTAAATATTATTTCATTTCTGTTTTGTCACACTCTGTGTTGGATTTCAGTTTTGAGGAAGGATAATCAAACTTTCTATTGTTTCAACTGACACCTTGCTGGAGCCCTGGTGTGACTCCAGAGACCAGCTGAGACATCAGCTTTACCAAACTATGGGAATTAAGGATCTACAGGCCCAGCTGTACATGTCATAGAGATGTCTAGCAGTCAATAATCTCTCACCAAGAAGTACACTACCCAAAAGTAGCATCTGAGAGCATTTTTATAGAGAAGTAGAAAAGCACTTCCTGACATGAGATCTTGTGGCACGATGCAGGGTCTAATCATTTATATATGATTATATTTGACATCATATATATTTCTAATTAACTGCATGCTTAACTGCATACATGTTTTGCAGCAATCTGATCTTTTTTCCTAGCATTTATTATCTTGTTAGTAAGTGTAGTTACTACTACATATTTCTTAAAACACATCTGTTCCAACTCTACTTTTCCTCTTCTTAAAAATATGAATCTGTTTAATGTAACTGTTGTGTATGATCCTCTTCGACTTTGGGTTTGTGAAAGGCGTTATATACTGTAAGTTTAACTTCTTATTATTATTATTATTATTATTATTATTAAATATAACATGATGCATAGAGCAGTTTCTGTGTAATACAAGTAATTTCATGTTACCGCAACAGGACTGCTGATCCCCAATCCCAGATTCTCAGACATAACGAAAGCTTTGGCCACCCATGACGTTAGGCTGTCCGGCACAGTGAGTGGCAACGATGTCTTAGTAGGTTCACTGAAATACAAAAGGCAGTAGTTTTGGATATACACACTTGTATCTGTATGTGTGTCGCTCTATGTTTGTACTGGATTGAATTGTAAAAAAATCAATGCTCTAGAGCTATTATAATTATTTTGAGAGCCAACTTGTTGTCATAGGGGCACTGGGTTGAAAATACAGCATGTTTTTACAAACAGTTTTAGCTTGCAGTGTATTTGTGTTTTTTTTTCTTTACAGACCCCTTGTATTTCCCCAGTTGCTCTCAAAGGGAATAAAACTCCCTTTATACTCCCTTTTGTCTTTTGTGACTTTATAGTCATGTTGAGGACATGTTGGAGCACACCAACAGTGAAGGAAGTTAAAGAAAGAGGCTTTTCAGGTATGAGTTCAGAATGTTCTTTTCAAGAAGTATCAGTGAGACAGACGGGCAACAGTAATGGCAGTAGCTAAAGTGAATGCTTGCATATTGGAGGACTACGGAGAGGGCATGGCATTAAAGATATTTTGACGAACTGTAGAAAGTGGAAGGAATGAGACGTGATGTGACAATATAAAATCAACAGCAGTCCAATGTGAACCTAGGGATAACATAACTATGAAAATAAACTGGGTGCATATGAAAGGGATTTTATTTACCCCATGTTGGTGTCCAGGTACAGCCAAGTCTCAGGGAATGCCCATCTCTGTTGAGACATATCCATATCGAACATATCTGTTTGCTTTGAGCGGGATACTCTTGCTGTGAAAGAAAGAAAGTTCATTTCAGACAATAATTTAGTATTACATAAAGTTACAGGGCTTTGTAGAGTCTCAGCACTTAACTGATGTGTTACGGTTTAATAACATTTTTTTAGGAAAACTGAAGCAAGGTTTTTCAAAATCTCTTAAACTAGCTGGCTAGCTGTTACAGAGGCATTCCATATTACAATATACTGTACATATTAAGCACAGATTTTAATGTCACAGTTTCTGCATACTGCCTCGCACTTGGTTTACCTAGTAGACAAAATAACTAAACATCATTACATGACATAAGACAAATATAAGTGTACAGCTTGTAGTGGGGGGTGAAAAATGTAGTTGTATGAGAAGGTTGGGGCTTTAGTATTATCTCCCTGAAATTAGTTTTTGCACATTGGAATGTGTGATGACTATTTAAAACACTGAATGAAAATATTTAATAATCAAATTCACTCCAGTTGTTAAGACTTACCAAATCTTGAGTATTCAATGTAAGTGTATTCGCCATCAGTGAAGACCTGCAGCCCATTTCTCTACAGAACAAAGCATCATATAATTTACACTTAAAGGTGCCAATATGCTTACAATATGCCAGACAGCAAAGAGACAAACCTCAACATTTCTGGAACAAAATTATTTGGAGTGATGAGACCAAAATTGAACTTTTTGGACAAACCATAAATGCTACATTTGGAGAGGAGTCAACAAGTTCTATGATGAAAAGTACACCATCCCTCCAAATTTTCAATGTAGCCGAATATAAGCCACTCAGGCAGGCGTGGACAACTCTAAAGAGACAATTCATTCATATCTAGAGACACATTTCATTGAACAAACTGTATAGAATACCTTAAATTTATCTACGTTTAATACATAGTTTATCTTTGCCCCACATTTGAAATAGGAGTTATAAATAATTCAAAGTGATCTTTAAAGTTTAAAACTAATGAATTTTGCTCTTGTCTTTACAATATCTTTCAGAAAGCTAAAGTTTGTGTCACATCTACAGGAAGATTATACTTCATTAATCTCACAACTACGAAATCCACTAGCTACAAAAAATAAACACCTATTATATATACAAATATACACATAATATCAACAGTTATAATCAAATCTTATTCAATAGTTTAATTAAACCAGTGCCATAAGTCAAAGTGTGTTACTGTGCTTTAGGCTTTTAACCCAGGTAAAAATGTACTGCAAACTTTGACAGTAGAACCAACGAAGTGGCCAAATTACCATGCCACTATGACATTACACAGTACACTTTTTCTTTATAAAGAACACATGACACTAATGAGGGTGATACTGAGAGGCAAATATTAGTAAAGAGACCAGGCCTGGCTTGAGGGTAGTGGTTGAAATGTCACGTAAGTGGGAGTCGCTCATCCTTGTCCTCAGTCGGTTTTTCAGTTCATGACTGAGAATGTTTGTTCACGCAAAGTAGAGCTGAGAAAGCTCATCATTTTCTTAATAAATAACCGCATAGTATTAGAATGGTGCTGCCATCATGTGGTAAAAGGGGGAATTAAATCTTTAAGGTTTTATAATGTATTTATTCTGACAGAGCAAGCATGCCATACATTACACGTGACTAGACCGAAATGCCGGCCGTTTGGAATCTGACAGCCGTCCCGCGGGTAGGAATTTGGACATGCCAGATCTACGGTCTCAACCCATACCATAAGATCTTGCATCAGTTTACATTTGCTGAATAAACCATATACACACGAACCACGACATTATATGAGTCTTGATCATACCATGAACATATTTAAGGGGGAGAATGAAGGCTCCCAATCCTTCCCAGATGACGAGTACTTCAACAGCTCCTCTATCACCTGGAAAAGACGCAATGCTGTTAGCTTTTATCCTCATTCCCAGTCAGATCACTGCACATGAACAACAGTATTTTCAGTAAGCTTTCAAGTGCAAATCAATTCATTCATAATGGAATAAAAAGATATATAAAGTCTAAATGGTGTGAACTGTCTGAAAAATGCAAACGTTGGTTATATATTTACATATAACATTTGTTATATATGTTATATATGTTTGTTATATAACACCATGTTAAAACGTTAAATCTACATGGCAGAAGAAGTTAACTATACTAAGGGTGTTTGGTTGATTTGCTTGTTATGAGGTTATTTTTCAATGTGAGTAATTAGTTTAGTGTGTCAGAAAAGCAATGAGGGTGCTTGTTTTTGCTTGTTTTTGTTTTGGCTAACAGAAAAAAGCATGTTCCTGCTTGTATCATTCATTATCGCCACGCTTTAATAACCTGGGATTATTATTACATATTTTTACATTGAATAATAAAAACCAAAAGTTGTTGTCTCTATTCCAGTTGACTATATGTAGTGACTTCTGATTATGTTTGAGATAGGAAAGGGAAACGGAATCATCACCACCATTTGCTTCCAAATGTTCCATTGTCTTAGTTTGACTAAGACTATAATATAATGACAATTAATAATAATTTTAGTCTATATATAATGTAATGTTATATTTAACAAAATATATGATCAAATATAATTATCCATCCATCCATCTGTTATCTTCCGCTTAATTCACACAGGGTAGATGGCCAGCAGATGCCCAGCTGGCAACTCTGGGCGCAAGGGAAGGAACCACCCTAGATGGGGCCAAATATAATTATTTATAAATAAAATTTGAAAAATGTAATATCAAAATTCCAGTCATGTCTCGCCCATTCCCAGAGTTGGTCTTAACTCAGACACAATTATTAAAAGTTTTGGTCTTGAGTCTCGATATGAACTGGTCCGGATCTTGACTCGGACGAGGGTCTAGCAATCTTGACTATAACAGGGTCAGGCATTGAGTTACAGTAAACAGGAGTCATAGTGTAGTGTATAAGAATGTGAATGGATGAGCGCAAGACAGAACCAAACACTGACACAAAAAACCTTTTTGGCATATTTTACAAAGAATATTAATTAATGAAAAACATAATAATAATATAATGAAAAAGACAAAAACATGAAGTTGTCATTTGCCATTATGACCAGAATAACATAGTATACCTTCTGTTCTGTGATGTCAGTATCCAGATCTTCTTGGCTTTCTTTGTCCACCACCAGGATTCCCACCAGAGATTTAGGTTCAGTTACAGAGACTGACAGAGATACGCTTTCTCCTGGCTTTGCCTGATCTTTATTCCAGCTGAGAGAAACCTGCAAATTCAGGCCGATCAATTAGCACCAAAATGACTAGTCTAGTGCAGTTTACTTCAATAAGGTCCACTTGGATCGTTTAATAAAATGGCATTGAATCTGTACAGTACTGTGCAAAAGCCTTAGGCTACCTTTAGATTAGACCACTGTTTTTGCTTTGGTAAAATGATTGTATACAAAATTTCTCAGCATCTTTAATAGAATACAACCAGATAATACAGCTTCTATAGTAGTAGTCAGTGTGACCTGCCTTTACACTGGAGCAATTCGGGTCTAATCATTGAAAATATGTTACATATAGTCATTATATCATTGCTTAAACAACAAATCTAATGGTACATATGCACTACGGATATGAGAACATAAAAAATAAATCTGTCACTAGGACACTTCAGTTCAGTGTTCTGCCACTGCGGTGACATAAGTTTGAGTCCCGTCAGGGCCCTTTAGCTGGCTCAGATACTACATGTATGCACTACTGGCCTCGTTTGAGGGAGGGGAGACCAACAGGGGTGATTTTCTCTGCCATTCTTGCAATGAATGGATGTGCCATTCAGGGTCCACTTATGCCAGCACCCTATACTTACTGAGATAGGTTTCCTTAAACCTTATTAAGCAAATTGGGTTAAAACATGAAAAAATGTAATTACTGATATTATGAACGGTATCACATTTCTGTATTTACATTATTTCTCAGGACTGGTGTAATGGAAACATCTAGGTAACTGCTGACTAGTTCTCCATTAGGAAGGAAGCAGTACACCAGGACTTTGGCCAGAGGACCCCACGACACATCAGGAGTTAGAGTGAAGGTAGATGAAGTCAACGCTCCAGCAGACACCATCTTGCCTCGTGATAGCACCTTCAGAAACAAAAATAGAAACATAAGAGCCAAGTAAACAACCAATGACACTATGATGATGATGTGGCTTAGTGGTAATGACTTTGGACTGCTAATCAAAATGTTTAGAAGTCAAATTCTGAATCCAGTTGTTGGGTCACTTAAATAAAACCCTTACTTTATGTTGTTCTATATAGACAAAACTGTACACCACTTCTAATTACTGAGCTCTGCTATTTCAGCAAACACTTGTAACACATTCATAATATAAAGCACGCATTGCTGGATTCTCCATAGACTCGGTATGACACTGTTATGGGTTTCCTCTTCCAATAACTCCGTTCATCAGTATTTTGCCCTACTGAGTCCACAGAGAATGAATTTGACAACTTTGAGATATTGTGGCTGGATTACACAGAACCTTGACCTTAATCCATTAGACACCTTGAAAATGTACTGGAATGCCAATAGTGAGCCAGGGCTTATCGTCTAACACCAACATATAGTAGAAAGCCCTTTTAAAAGAACAAAGGCTACACCCATGTTCTTAAAATAATGTTTTGGGGTGTCTACAAACGTTCGTCTATACAGTGTAGCTCATGAATGATCCCACACCGGCTGCTTCGAAAGAAAGCAAAAAGTTAATTGAAAAAATGAAAATATAATTAGAATATGTCTACCATCACTCAAATAACAACAAATACCATTATCAGTTAAATAAAATAACAAACCATGTAATGAAACTTAGTGAGGGGGAAATTGCTTTCCAGAGTCATATGGAGAGGTTGCCCAACCTGAAAGTGCAAAAAAATCATGTTTATGACCACATTTACATGTTTATTCTGTATTTGTGTAGCCAGTACACACACATACACACACACACACACACACACATATATATATATATATATATATCTTACCTGCGGGGAACTAGTGCTTTTCACATTTATGTATGCAGTACTAGGAGTTAAAAAATCTTTGGACAGATATATTTCTGCACTGGTGTTTCTATACTGGGCCTAAAACACATGAGATAACAGCATGAAGCAACAGAGTACAAGAGGACAAACCCATGGCTTGAAACAATTTTTTGATATGCTCTCGCCCACTTCCCTAGACAACTTGAAACTTGGAATCTGAATCAACCAAGTATACACTTTTAGTACAAGGTGAATGAACAAGAAAAATGCATGATAAAAACATGAAATTGTGATTGTATCAAAAAAAATTGCATGTGCCAATTAGGTGAAATAAAAGCTAAACCTGTTCAATTGCTCATTAATGCAAGTGTCTAATTATCCAATCACTGTGCAGCAACTAAGTGGTTTAAGGTATGTAGACATGATCTTGATGACCTCAGCAAAGGTCAGCTAAGAAAAGGCAACTGAGGCTACAATTTGCATGGGATCAAGAAAACTGGACAATGTAAGACTGGAAATATTTGAACGATTTTACCAGTTATGATTTCTAGCATAAAAACTATGGTTTTTAGCATTGTTGTGTCACTCCATATCCCATATATGTCTCAATAAATACATTTCAAGGCATAGCTGTCCAATTAGTAGTATGAATGCCATGTGGTTACATTTGACACATTTGCTCATTTTGTGCTGAAAACTTGTATAAAGAGTAACAGAGGAACAATAATAGGATAAACAATGGCAAATTAAAATTTGTAAAATAAAAAAGCTGTCTGAGATTGACGCATATTCATTATGAATAGTTAAATATGTGTGTGTTTAGATTCATTGTTGAAAAACCATAGAAAATGAAGTTTAATTTTTAAGAGCAACAAGCAAATACCACCCAATCCCCAAATGAGCTATACATAAATTATATATATACACAAGCTTCTTTCTCAGTAATACTGGTGTATCAGTCAATGGGCCTGCCACTACACCTCCCACTGTATCACCGTATCTACCTAGGCTCATCAAATTACGTGTATATATTATAGTTGTATATATTATAGCTTTTAACCATAACTTTTACATACTGTATATTTCACCTAACTGTAATAATAACTGTATAGATTGGAAACAGTGTAATATTGATGAAGCTTAATGTGCATATATTTTACATTTAATGTGTAATTGTTTAAGTACTTTGCACTACAGTTCTCTGAATTATCCCAATGCTCTTAAACTGGGAATGTATAATGTACAATACGTTTGATATTAAGACAATATATTAGTTTAAGAAAGTACATTCTTTATAATGGTATCACTGCTCACATAAAATATGGCATATTTCATTAAGGGATAGTTTCATTTTCAAATATCCCTTCATTTTTGTGAGCAGTATAATATTTTGTCACGATTTGCTGCCCTATTAAAACAGGGAAGCCCAACACTATAAAATCCTGTTCAAAAGATTTACATGTAATTCAAGATTTTCATGTAATTTACTTTTCAATCTTAAGGGTTCTTTTTACCTCTAATTTCATTGAAGACATATTCATAGAGAGCTCAAACTGGAAGGTTATGATGCCATCAGCTGGGACAGGCAGTTGTAAAGTGTTAACTTGTATATCTCCAGTATCCACACCTGGGAGGTCTGTTACAAAATTTTCTTTGCTTATGACGTTGTTATAGACACCCGCCTGACTCAGAATCAGAGTCAGATTGTGTTTCCGGTCTTCATCAGACAAGGGTTGACCATTAAGTTTGACTATTATTATCTGCAGTACACAAAACACACACACACACATGCACTTTTAAGTCAGTGAATCAGGATGCAAATAGCAAATAATGTGAGAAATATCACAAAGTTATTTAAATGTCAAAAGTCAAACCATAAACAAACTGTAGTTATTTATAGTTAGAGTGCCAACTATAACTAACTAGAGAACTGGGGAAAAAATACAGTGAGGAAAATAAGTATTTGGCAAGTTTTCTCAGCTACAAAGGATAAAGAGGTCTGCAATTGTTATCGTAGGTACACGTCAGCTGTGTGAGACATACTAATAAAAAAATAATTTTAAAAAATCCAGAAAATCACATTTTATGATTTTTATAGAACTAACTTGTATTTTATTGGTTAAAATAAGTATTTTGATACAATAGTTTGCAATTACTTTGATCAGACAATCCCTGTAGTTTGTTTGCACACTCTGCAGCAGGGATTTTGGCAGACTTTGGTTTCGGGGCTGTCACTCAGCAACATTGATTTTCAGCTCCCTCCAAAGATTTTCTATTGAGTTCAAGTCTGGAGACTGGACCTTGAAAAACTTCTTACAGGGCCACTCCTTCCTGCAGCTGTCCTGTGCCCTTTGCAGAAAAGCACCCCCAAAATATGATGTTTTCACCCCCATGCTTCATGGTTGGAATGGTGATCTCAACCTTCTTCTTTCTCCAAACGAGTGGAGTTCATACCAAAAAGCTCTATTTTGGTCTCATCTGACCACATGGCCTTCTCCCATGCCTCCTCTGGATCCAGAGAGCATTGTCGAACCTCAAACGGGTCTGGATATTTCCTGGTGGGAGCAGTGGGACATTGTGTGCCCTATAGGATTTTAATCCATGACAGCGTAATGTGTTACTGATGGTCATCCTTGAGATTGTGGTCTCAGCTCTCTTCAGCACATTAACCAGGTCCTCCCGTGTAGTTATGGGTTGATTCCTGACCTTTCTTAGAATCAACCTTACCCCACAAGGTAAGATCTTGCATGGAACCCCAGACCGAAGATTGGCAGTCATCTGGTGTTTCTTCCATTTTGTAATAATTGTTAGAATCCAAACAGTTGTTGTCTTCTCACCAAGCTGCTTGTTGATTGTCCTGTAGCCCATCCCAGCCTTGTGCAGGTCTACAATTTTGTCTCTGTTGTCCTTAGACAGTTTATTGGTTCTGGGTATAGTTGGGAGGTTGAAGTCTGATTGATTGAGTGTGTGGACAGGTGTCTTTTATACAGGTAACAAGTTTAAACAGGTGCAATTAATACAGGTCATTCTTTATAGGTGGGAAAGCTTGCAAAATCGGCAGTGTATCAAATGCTTATATTCGTCAATGCATAAATAAATACAATATATCAATCACATTGATAAATATGATATTTGTAGTTCAGGGAGCTATGCAACACTAACCTTTGCAGAGTAGTTCACAGATGGCTTTAGGGAAGATGGGTACCCTTGAAATAGCAGTCCATATTTTTGATTTACAATGGCTACTCGTGCACTGCCTTTGTAGATTATACCTAGTACAAAAACAATAAGTCAAGCTGAAGTCAATGTTACAGTCCCTCATATCTCTGTCAAAAACTGCTGAATCACCCGAGCACCTGCTATTAAAGGTATTATTTGGTATCTCACAGTAACATTATTGTATGCCAGGGCGCTACACAAATAAAGAGTACATTTTATTTACCAGTCAGAAGTTCTGTAACCTGTGCCTTGATCACGATAAAACCAGGGTTTATATTAGCATTTGCTAGATAGATTTCAGAAACGTTAAAGCTTAAATCAGCTTTTCCATTAATCTATAAAACAGACAGATATAAGATCAGTTATACATCGACGGCAAACGAAAGCAACATTTGTACTAAAAATGTAGGTTATTGATGCAAAAAAACCTACCCTTTTAACAAATGGCTGAGTCCCATGTGCTTCATTAAAATATGATATAGTCATATTTCCAATAACTGGATTTCCATAACGATATCTGAGGGAAAAAAGGATATATGTGTGCAAATCCTGATGCCACATGACTAATAATCAAAGAAATCAAAAGACAAAGGTTGAATGATTAACTCAAAATGTATAATTTATCCTCTTTGTGCTGTTAAGACAATCATGGGTTAAGGACCTTTTTGAATGACCCTACAGTGGCAGCTTTACAGATATGAGGTTTGAACCCTGGACATTCTGGTCGCACCCCCCACCCCCAAAACTCTAACACACATCTTTGCACTGTAAGATGAAACCATAGTACCTGGAGAAAATCCACATAGACATGGGGAGAACATACAAACTCCACACAGGCAGAACCCAGGATTGAGATCAAACTGGGGATCTCTGAGGTGACAGCCCTAGCCTCTGCACCGGAGTGTCACTCTTGTAAGATGAAAATATTTAGTGGAATTTATATAAACAAACTGAATTTTATAACAGTTTAACTTACTTCGGTTTATTTTATGCATATTCTTTATCCATTATTGGATGATTTTGCCCACAACACACTATATATTTAGCAATGGTTCCACCCATGAAAAAAGAAACACTGAATCAGGCATGCCCAGTGTTCTTCATAAGCACGTGTCAGTATAACATAAATCACAGGTTTGTGTTACATATAGAGGAAGAGTAAATTAACTCACTGTGCCGTCACCGTGTAGTTCAGCAACTCTTCATTGAACAGAACGGCAGGAGCTTTCAACAGAACCTGGAATTTGGGCTCCACTGCAGACACACAAAGCAACACAAAATCAGGCTTGATGTGATCATTATATGTGGCGTGTATTTTTTAACATTAGTTCTACCTTTTTATAATCCGATAACTTACCGAATCGACTGACATTGAACCGTGCTGTCTGAAAGACTTGCTGGAAGAAAGAGAAATCAGGTTACATATCTCTTATTACATCCAGCATACCCCGTAATTCTAATCTACTATACTTCAGACCAATACATCAATTACATAGAAAGTGTAAAATCATTAAGATACAAAGATATAATACTCTAAGCAATGCATTTATCAATAGACGTTACAATTTATTTGGAAGGTCTTAATACCCTTTCACCTTTTTGCGTAATGTTATGGTCTTAAAACCAAATTTTTGGCTTTCCCTGTCATTGTAAATTTAATACCTCCTGATAAGAACAATTTATATTTTTGCAAATGTATTAAAATGGAAAAAATTCTCATAGAAATGTCATTATCCATGTCCTTTACTATGACAATAAATTTAGCTCCATTTCACTTTGACACCTTGATTGGAGTCCACCTGCGGTAAATTTAGTTGAACAGGATTTCTACTGGACTAGACTAGACTGGACATGATTTTAGAAAGACACACACCTGCCTATGTATAAGATCTCACGGCAAACAATGTATATCAGAGCAAAAACCAAGCAATGAGGAGGAAAGAAATGCTTTTAGAGCTTAGACAGGATTATGTTGAGGCACAGATCTGGAGATGGCTAAAAAATCTGTTGCATTGAAAATTTTCAAGAGCACAGTTACCTTCATAATTCTGAAATGGAAGAACCAATCTTCCTAGAGTACTAAGTAATCGGGGGGTTTTGGTAAGAGAAGTAATCAAGGTATAAAAACATCTCAAAAATAATCAAGACAAGCCCTCAAAATAACAAACAAACAGATATGTTGGGTTCCAACATTAAATTCTTTAGTTTCGCACAGTAGCTACCACTTTAGTTACTGTATAAATCTGAGGGAATAGCCCTATGAAAAAGATTGGGTTCCTCAAATTCCATGTTTTGCCAATTTGTATAAATACAAAAAACAACTTCTTTAGGGAACAAACTTAAATGTTTCTAGGTCTAGTAATACTTCAGTGCTAGTAATACTTCAATAGAATGATCAAAAACAAGTTTCCTTATTTTATTAATGGTTACGTGATTTAACAAATACTGATTTAAGTTAATTAATCAAAGTAGCCACATATTTTGGATATAATAACCTATAATATTGTTTATTACAGTATTTGTTAATATTGTTAACATTACTAAATTATTTCCAACACTTATGCATTTTCTATAGTTGCACTTGTAGTTTGCTGTGCTTTTTTCTATCCAATTCATCCCAAATCAGCTTGGTGGGGTCGTTTCAAGATTTCGTGTTTTTGTCTTATAAGATAGTTCTGACATGGAGTATCATTATTTTGCTGTAGAATTAATCCCTGACCAACTAGGGGTAGATCAAAGGTATTGTATGGTGCTGCAAAATCCTTTGATAGCTTTGGTTTGATAAGCTTTTGGATTCAGGGTGCAATTTTCTCAACATATGGTATATTACAAACTGACATGCAGCATTCTGTGCCAGTTGCTTTGATATAGCAATAATTCACAATTGACTGTCTTGCGCAGTCAAATCACGCCATATCCCCCAACCTTGATAATACCCAATTCCCCTGTTTATATTCCTAGACCCCTCTTGTCAGGCAGGACCACAGGCCAGATAATTCCTTCCCACACCTGAGTGTTCATCAGCAGGAAACAGACTTATACAACGTGAGCATTCATGTAAGCATGCCATGTATGCTTCACCCATTTGCCATTTCAGCCTGCCTTTAACAGCCAATAAGTGCCACTGTTAGAGGGATACAAAGATGTACCCTCATCCTAACTTTCATCTTGCAGACAGGACCAATTGTGTTTTATTTTATGTATACATTGGAAATTGTTACTTGTGATCAGGTTTGCTTAGACATTTGGATCATCATTACTTTAACTCAGT
Organism: Parotocinclus haroldoi; assembly: GCA_034779995.1. Classification (NCBI taxonomy): domain Eukaryota; kingdom Metazoa; phylum Chordata; class Actinopteri; order Siluriformes; family Loricariidae; genus Parotocinclus; species Parotocinclus haroldoi. The sequence goes on along the minus strand of JAUZST010050890.1, from coordinate 2,454 downwards.
ATTAACTCACATTGACTTGAGCCAGAACTGTCCAAGACCCAAGAGGAGGATACTGGGAGAGCTGGAATTCTTTAGCCATCACACCGAGAGTTGTGTTCACATTCTGCCACTGTTGAATCTTATTGCTCTGTGGACCCTGAGAGAGGAAATATACACTCAGTTTGTATTATAAAGCCAAAAATGTGTGGACAATAAAGAATTATATATAAATATATGGGGAATAGTACTGTACTAAACCTGTGACTAAACGTGACTGACATGCCAGGCACTGATGTTACAATGCATCCTGGTTTACTTCTGACATTCAAATTTACCTCTAAGGTGTCTCATACAGTTACAGTTAGGTCTCAGTCAAGCAATGCCTTTCCTCAAAACCAATTCTTTATTAATTTTGCTATAGATAGGCAGGCAGGAATGAGTAATTAAGAGTTCAGCACAGTCCTTTCTACTGCCGCTGTTTGTCTATGGAGATCTGTTTGCACATATTATGGCCTGTTAGCAGTGAAGATGGCTAAAATAACAATATCCACAAAATCATATTAATATGGTCCAGGCACCACATGATCTGCATCATAACTACATTAGAAGTACAGCTATATGACACTATGAGCTGTCATGGTTGGGTCTGTGTCTGCAGTGATATAACAATAATATTACTTAGCTTAACATTTGCTGCCATAATATACTGTTTACAAAAATTTCAAAATAAAATATCCCATAATGAAATATCCCCTAATTTGTGTGAGCAGTATAGTTCAGAAGTAGCCATTTTGGCTCATGGCATCTGTTATTATGGCAGTTATGAGTACAGTAAAGATGCTCAATATAGTGTCTGTATTGACATGGGTTATTCAGTTTAATAAAAAAAAAGTCAATTATCCTATGTAACAGTACAGAAGATTATGTTAAATTAATGTAGCTCATATCAGGTTCTTAATGCTATGGTACCCACCAATATAGTGATGTTTATTGGTTTGTTGCATGGCTTGCCCTCTGGATCGATGATCACAGCTCGAATTTTCACGCTTTGCCCTGGTGTGTATCTGTATCTGTCAGTCTGGAGCAGAACTGAGAAACCGAGGTCATAATTCAGGTAGCTGTCATGGGAGAACACCTCTGAGTTCGCAACGTAGCCCTTCACAACCAGCTTCAAAAAGTTGGATGATGTTATTTTATTCGCAGGGATCTGCAGAGAGACAGCAAAAGATAGAACAGAATTAGATACACTTCAAATTTAAATTATTTTTAAATTAAAATATTTTATGCACCGTTAGATATCAGCCAGTGAAATGCTGTTCCACCGATTACACGTTAATACTATAAATATTAAATGTATCAAACATTTTTATTGTATTTTTATATATCAGTGTCCAACACTGCTGTATTTGCAAATTTAAATAATAATTTGTATAATTTGTATAATTTCAAACCTAACCTAGTAAAAACTACCTAGAACATTGCATGATTGTATGTGCATTGTATATGCCTAAATGTGATGAGTTTTTTGTAGAAAATCCATAATGATTTATTTGAAAATATATGAAGTATAGGTAAAGGTGAGTACACCAATTACATTATTGTGAATATTTTATAACATCTTTTCATGGGACAACACTAAAGATATGGCACTTTGATAGCATGTAAAACAGTTAATCTACAGGTTGTATAACAGTGGAAATTTGCTGTGCCCTCAAAATAATTTAAATCAAGCCAGTCTAAACATCTGGCAATAGAAGTGAGTGCATTATTTTTTAATAGGCAGCAAGACAGCATGGTGGGATTAGATGTAATGTTGGTGTATGTATTTCTCGGGGGGCCTGGGACTGATCCTCATGTCTCCTACATCTCCTAGGTGTGACTGAGTGTGAAAGAATGAAGTGTTTAGCAACACTGGCCCATTTGTGTAGGATTCTAGCTAAGCAGCAGACCAGAGAGATATCATGGTCGTATTTATACCCCTCCACCCTAGAAGATCCCGTGTTGGTACTCATTCTAGCAGTTGGCGTGTTTTAGTAAGAACAAGCCAATTAGGAGAGTAAATATGAGAAGACATAATCATATCAGCAACTGATTACAATATTAAGGACCATATTCCTATATCACCCACATATACTGTAATGTGCAAAACTCTTGCACCACCTTAAGATGGTGTTCAAGGTTCAATGGTATTATGACCTTATATAACATATTGTGGGACAAAGTACTCAGAGTAAACCCACATGAACTTGGGTAGGACCCAGACCATACCCCCTGGGATCAAACCCAGGACCTCCTGTCTGTGAGGTAGCAGTGCTATCCATAGAGCCACTGTGTCACTTATGTCAATTACGTATATAGAAAGTCCCCTAGACATAGGTTTACCAGGTGTGTTTGTGTGTGTATTTGTGTGTGTGTGTGTGTGTGTGTGTGTGTGTGTGTGTGTGTGTGTGTGTGTGTGTGTGTGTGTGTGTGTGT
>JAUZST010050869.1:0-24836 GCA_034779995.1 Parotocinclus haroldoi | reverse complement strand
AGGCCTGCTGGCTCTTTGCCACACAAGCTGAGGGGGAAAACATGATAAACCAACTGGTCTCTCTTTTGTCCTCCAAACACAGATCAGATAGATGAGAACTTGAAGTTGGCCCTGCAGAAAGACCTCAATGTCATGGCACCAGGTCTCACTATCCAGGTGGGTTGTGGCCTCTCAGTAATGAGAGATTTTAAAAGGTGAGTTTTGTAGAAAAGCCGGGCCGTCTTGGAGTTTAGGCGTTTTTCTCACCCGGTTTTTTCCGTAAAGCTCCACCCACTCTAAAACCAGTGGACAGTTGTTGTCGGGTATAAACGCTGAACCAATCAGCTGCGGTAACATTGACAGACTAACCAATTCAACGCAGGAGGCGGGACATGTAGAATACGGGTAGGGAAAAATAGCTAACAGCTAAATGTTTTGCTAATCGTCGACAGAACATTAACCGTCGTTGTCAGCTATAAAGATGTCTTTTTTAAATATTACATTTATATATTGAGGGACTATGTTTTAAAATCGATCGGTTATCCGTGACGGCTGAAAATGAGATGTAAGGTTAGCTTGTCTAGGTTATCCAGGTGTTACAGCAACGTAAAAATCATGTTTGTTATTTAAGAAGGTGTAATTGTTTGTTTGGTTACATATCAGAACATAATCTGCTCAGAAAAAATGGGGAATACTTCATTATAGGTAATTTCATTTCGAAGTATGCCCTGATTTTGGTGAGCAGCATATGTTTAGCTAATTAGTAAACGCGTTGTTGATAAGGAATTAAACTAGCAAAACCTTTCTAATAAACCTTTTTTCGTAAACCATAACACTAAATTTTGTGCAGGTCTCCCTCATTTTAAGCCTTGAAAGTTGAGGTGGGGCCTGCACGGCATTGACTTGTTTTTCCAGCACATCCCACATGTTTGATTGGATTGAGGTGATTGAAACTGAAGTCAAGTCAACAATTTTATTGCTGTTATATTCCTCAAATTCTTCCCGAACAATTTAGTGGCATTATCTTGTTTAACGAATCTGCTTCCAGGAGGAAATACCATTGCGATGAAGGGGTGTATTTGATCTGGATAATCAACATTGTTGATTTGATAGTTGGTTCGTGTCAGACTAACATCCCCTTGAATGCCAGGACCTGAGATTTCATCAGTATCAGCATTCCAGTGGTTTTCACTTCACATGGCAGTGATTTTAATATTATATATGGTCAGTGTACATGTTAGGATACCGTATGGGATATGCGGGGGAAAAAATAACAATACTTATTTCTCAGACCTCACCAACTCGCATAACAAACACTATCACTGGATTAAAAAAATCTGTCTTCTTTCTAATGTTGGTGATTATGACCTGTGTATTAGTATGGCTTATACCATTAAGACTGAAATGAATAAACAAATGACATGCATATTGCATGTGAAGCTGTAGAACACCGTCTCTGAAGTTCACTCAGAATTGTGCAATAAAGATAATCTCAGTGACAGTTCTGCAAATGGAAATTCTTTGCTGATGAGAGAGCGCAACAGAGAATGGCCAGACTGGCTGGAGTTCACAAGCCTTCAGTGACTCAGATAACCAACCACTCTACGGAAAAGTGAGCGAAACAGTAATGGACACACTGTTGAACCTTGAAGTAAATGGGCTACAACAGCGGACTTCCAATTGTCTTTGCCAGTGTGAAAGCTGATTCTGCAATGAGTTCAGAAAAGTTCACCAAAACTGGACAGTTAAAGACTTCTGGACTGTTCTGGCACACCTTTGGCCTGTTAATACCATTTTTGTATTTGAGTATTATTGCTGACCATGTGCATTTATACATGTCCACAATTTACCCATTTCCTAATGGCTATTTTAGGCCTGGCCATTACTGCTGGGTGGAGTGTTTGGGGGAGGATAAGACAATAAAAACTGCATATTTGCTATGCCAGGGGCGCACCAGAGTGTTTGTAACTCCCAGCCTTGAGTTCATTTGACACATTCTGCCGGCCTCTCAGTTCCCTGCTCGCTTCTGAAATCCATGCTCGTGAATATGACAGGAAATATATTGAGCTGTCATGTAAATGACAGATTCTTATTCCATAAGTGTGTGTGAGAGAGTGTGAGTGAACAGTGGAAGGAGGGATCATAATTAATGTACAATGTAAAGAGCTATTGTTAATTAGATTAGCACTGTTGTAAAATGTTGTGAATAGTGCCCAGATTTCACAGAATGTGTGATGGATTTTAAGTGATGCTACCTGCAATAATACAACCCAAAGTCAGAAATCACTTAGTGATGTAATGTCACCGCTCCTTTTCAACAAAACGTCCTTTTTCATTTCCAAATTCTAAACACGTTATTTATAAGGGATAGGTCAAAACTGCAGGCAGATCAGTCCAGTACTCGTAACCGTCTTCTTCTGCAGCAACGCCTTTGTAAACTGTGCATAATGTCAACACAGCATTTGGACATGGTTAACATGAATTTATTTTTTTGCACAGTAAAGTAAAAGTAATGCTATATTGTAGTGCATGACAAAGGTTTGTCCAAGTAATCCTTTGCCCGTCTGGTCAAATAAAGGATCGGCGATCATCTTAAGCTTGCAGCATTGGCCTTTACACACTGGAAATCCTACCAATTCTTTGATTCCTTTAATTGCACATATTATGCCCTGTAGAGGGAGAATGAAATGAAATGAAATGAAATGTGAAAATCTTTTTAGGTACATTTCTTAAGCATTTCAACAATATTCTCGCTCAGTTGTTGACAAGCTGGAGACCCTCTGGCCATCTTTGCTCATCAAAGCCTCAGCCTTTCTTGGATGTTGCTTTTTTATCAAATCATGATTCAATTTACTTGTTGACATCACCTGTTTGAAATCACATCATTAGTACATTAAAAAAATGACTAACTGAATTTCTCCCATCCCATTTTTGAAATGTGTTGCAGGCCTGAAATGCAGGAATGGATGTTTATTAATAAATGAGATGAAGTTGGCCAGGCTAAACATAAAGTATCTCACATTAATATTGTCTGCAATGAAAAACAAATCAATTTGAGAATCACTGTGTTTTAATTACCATACTGTCCCAGGATTTTCTTATTTGGGGTTGCATTTGTGCTGTTTGTCAGATGCATGATCAGAAATATATGGCATTTCAGATTCAGAAGGCTTGTTGTGACACATGGATTGTTCACCGTATGTCATAGGACATTTTGTTCTTAAACACTTAAAACTTAAATTGGTTTGTACATGGATTTCTTTTATCACTGGAAAAATGTGGGATTAAGATAATCCATGGCAGGTGTATTTTTGTAGACTGTAACAACTGTATGTAAGATTAGTTTAAGCCATGTCCCCATTTCTACCGTTTTTAAAACGGTGACTACAGTCCATATGCAAATTGAAACATGGGGGCTACCTAACAGTTAGATAATATAGTGTGTACTGTCTCCACCCCCTTCTGCTGATGTCCAACTTTAATTTATCCAAACTCACCAATGGCAATAATAGTTGAAGCCAAGATCACATTTGAATATGAGTTACTGTAGCTCATAATTTAATAATTAAATATATTAAACATAATTGTTTTATTAGGTTGATCATAAATCTTGAGTTTTTACATTTTTTTTAAGTTGTGATATCTGGTCTCCTAGGCTACAGGAGGATCCTCCAGCTGGAGTCAGTGGTGCTCCATCGGAGAACAACATCATGGTCTGGAACGCAGTCATTTTTGGGTGAGTTTTGTTTCTCTGTTTTACAAGCTCACAGGGTTATCCAGTAAGTGGAGTCAACTATATTTGTAAAACACTAAACTATGTAGTATGGTAGCTATACAATAATTCACAGAAGTATAATTAGCTAGGCAAATTACACTGCTCAGGAAATGTAGGGGCTATTTGTTTAGGAGAAATTTTATGTTGTGTGCAGTATAGTTGATACTGGTGCTTAGATGGCACAGCACTAGTCTAGAACCATGAAACCCAGAGTCCAAGCTCTGCCTTCTGACTGGTTTAGGCGTCATATAGGAATGATTGGTTGTGTGAGAGGTTGAGGAGACAACTAGTGCACCAATAACAACGTCTGCTGTGCCCTTTGATACCTTAGTGTTCTGCCCAGGGTGCACTTTGGCCTGTGCCTAATGAATTACATGCCATGGCGTTTTTATTCACCACCCTATGACCCCGACCAGGATGAGCAGTCTAAAACATGTATGCTAGTGTAATTACACTGTAATGTCTGCCTCAGTCTGTAGTGGGTTGCCTAATGGTGTGGTGATTATAAGGGCATTCTAGGTCAAATTATTTTAATTATAACCATGTTTATACTTTTTTTTTTATTGAGTTGTTTGATTGTATTTTAGTGTAAATGTGTTTTCTCTTTTCAGCCCAGAAGGAACACCATTTGAAGACGGTAAGTCTTGTACCTTCTGACATATGCTTAGATTGTACACTGCTCGCAAAAATTATGGGATTTTCATTATGGGACTTTTTCATTTTGAAATATCCCCTCATTTCTGTGAGCAGTATATTTCAATATCTGTGGTGAAAATGGAGAATAGAGAGCCTTTGTTTGTTTAAACACTGTAGGTACGTTTAAGCTGACAGTTGAGTTTACAGAAGAATATCCGAACAAACCTCCAACTGTGAGATTCGTCTCAAAGATGTTTCATCCTAACGGTGAGTGGCTATACTAACTAATTCCAGACATTTCATGGTTGTATTGTACTGATTAATTTCAGTGATAACTAATTTCACTCGCACACTTAACATCAGAATTTTTGCCACAAGAGATGCACTGAAATTGGGAATTTGGGCAACTGAGGGGGGAAAAAAGCAGAATTTGTCATGGTGGGTCAGAGAGCAAAGATAAATATAGATAGTGAGCAAGTGGAGCTTAGGGAACAGGGGCTGAACTTTGTCCACTCTGAAAGTCGGTGAATGACATTTAAATATTAGCTGAGGTAATAAGTAATAGTGTAATTATTGATAAGTAATAATAAGTAATAGTAATCATTATTAGTGCTGTGTGGTACACTGGTTCATCAAGTATAATGGTGTTAATTTCCTGTACTATATGATATTTTTTTCATACACTGCCATACCTTAGCATAGCAGAAACAACAGCTGTAACGACTCAGGCAATTACACAATAGTTTTTTGCTAAAAACACTACGGATCATTTTGCAGAAAGGGATCTCCAAATGGCTTGCTGGATAGCCAGGTAGCCTAACAGTCTGGTAACAGCTGGGAGAGGCTTTCGGCAGATCAAAGAATGGAACTTTTTATTCATTGCCATACAGCTTGCTTAAAATAGTCTTGTTTGGCTGTGCCCCAAAGGTAATCATATATTGATTGTTGATGATTCCCGTATTTCCCTGATTGATTGTTGGTTTTCTTACGTTTTTGGTAAATGCTTTGATATGTCAGACGACAAGTCTGTAATTCCAGTCCTTCATTAGAGTGGCTTGTTTGAGGTAAACGGGATTAGATTGGATTAAGACGCTTCCTCTGTCCTAGTTGTTCAGTTTCTTCATGAGACTCAACAGTATGTTGTTGTGAAAAGATATTAAAGATATTAAAGATAATGCGTATGTTTACAGAGTAAATCAAAACAGAATGAATTGGAGCCATTATTTTAGAACAGTGTATTCATTTTTTTTCAAGCTGTTATATACTGGATAAAATTGCCTCTGAAATCTGTGATAAAGCCACAAACAAATAATGAGCTTAATCTCTCAAATAATTTCTTAATCGTGCCCTCATGAATTTATAATGCTGCAGCAAACTGTTTTGCTTTGAACACCAAATTTAAGATTTGTAGATCTCACTTGTGACACTGCTGTTACTTTGGTTCAGGGATAAGAAGAGCACCCTCACTTGTCTCTCAACAGATGGTTTCTAGAGCTGCAGATTCAGACCAAAGTGTGTCAGTACAGTAATTAAAACAAGAGTACTGTTCCAATCAGGGCCTGTTCCAGTTGTCTGACATGACGATTTTGGATTGTGATCAATAAAAATGTCTCCACAAACTGAGATAACAAGAACGCATTTCTAAACGTACTTGATTATGATCCATAAAGGTGCCTCACTTTCTGGCTATAACAAAATGAAATATACATCATGTTTATCCTTCGTTCCACATTTACATCTAAATATTTACATCTGCTAAAATATTTCCAAACTTCTGACAATGCTTCTTCATATAATTGCTCAATGTTACGTAAAATGGAATCGGGTGCCATGTATCGGAGTAAATTTACGAGCACAGTACCGAAGCTGATACCGGTATCGGTATCGGTGCATCCCTACTATTTTGTGTTGTACTTATATTTTGAGCAAATAATTCAGAAGAGAGTGAGTAAGTAGATCATGTTACACTGGCTGGGCTTTGGCTGTGTTGCAAAGACACAATTCTGCTTACTTCGCTTACTTGTCTGTCAGATCTTGAACAGAAAATTGGATTGTGCAAGCTAGCTTATTGTTCATTAGTAGAGATTTTTGCTGTGGTTAATACAGTGTGGAAGTTTATTATGTAACATTTTAAAACAAAATAAAATTAAAATCCATGAGATTTCTGCTAAAGGCCTAGTACAGTGTTTGAGGAATTGTGCACTTTGGTTTGATTTGTGTGACTGTGTTTCCTCTCACTAGTATACGCAGATGGAAGTATTTGTTTGGATATTCTTCAGAATCGATGGAGCCCAACATACGACGTGTCCTCTATTTTGACATCAATTCAGGTCTGTTGGAAAAATGCAGCTTTATAACTTTCTAGGCCCAAAGCCCCAATTGAGCAAACCTAGAGCATATACGGTGGGTACAGAAAGGATTCAGACCCCTTTAAATGTATCACTCTTTGTTTCATTGCAGCCATTTGCTAAAATCAAAAAAGTTCATTTTATTTCTCATCAATGTACACTCAGCATCACATCGACCTCATGATTCTCATTTGCATTAACATGCACTGTGAACTGTGAGGTCTTATATAGACAGGTGTGTTCCTTTCCTAATCAAATCCAATCAGTTCAATTAAACACAGCTGGACTCTAATGAAGAAGTAGAACCATCTGAGAAGGCTAAGAAAAAATGGACAGCTTGTGAGTTAAATATGAATGTCACAGCAAAGGGTCTGAATTCTTATGACCATGCGATATATCAGTTTTTCTTTTTTAATAAATTAGCAAACACGTCAAGATGGGATGCTGAGTGCACATTAATGAGAAATCAAATGAACTTTTTTGATTTTAGCAAATGGCTGCAATGAAACAAAGAGTGAAAAATGATAAGGGGTCTGAATCCTTTCTGTACCCACTGTATAAATAATAAAATAATTTGCATACGATTTAAAAACCCATAAAACCGAATCTGTTCAATGTCCCCCTTTTGTCCAAGAATGTATTTTGCATAGAAATCTTCACTTTTGCAGGATTGTCAGTGATACCAGAGCAGAGGGAATTGACCTGAAGGTTAACACCTGTGTCCCTTTCCTTTGCCTCCAGTCTCTTCTAGATGAACCGAATCCAAACAGCCCTGCGAATAGCCAGGCTGCTCAGCTCTATCAGGAGAACAAGAGGGAGTATGAGAAACGAGTGTCCGCTATTGTGGAGCAGAGCTGGAGAGACAGTTGACTACACACACACACACACACACACACTTCTCTTTCTTATCTCTGTGCTGTTAATGGAACATATTTAGCTTCTTGGTTTGTTTTTATGCACTTTACCTAACCTTGCCATACAGGATCACGTTGTTTGGAAATTTACAGCACTCTCACGGCACGGCCAAGTGAGATGGTCCGATTCTAATCCGCCCGTTTTCTTTTGAACAGCGTCTGTAGAGTCCGGAGGTTTTATCTACTTTCTGCCTACAGCACATGCTCCGAATCAATCTCTATCAATATATTTTGATCATAAATGACATTAACTTATTTCCCTTTATCCCCAGTGTAGCTCATCAGCCACGACTGGCATCCGATGCACTGGACCTACAATGCTTTTGTAGCCAACGGTTCAGCATGGTGCAAAGTGCATGCCTGAGACATCATGCAAAGCTCTTAATTTGTCACACCTCAAAAGATGCATAGGTGCTTTCTGACAGTGTATGACACAAATATTTTAAGATGAAACCCTTGAAAGCAGAGTAACTTTTTCTGTGCATATACTGTTGTTCCACACACTATCAGAGTGAAATATCACCTCAGTGTAGCATAATGTATCGTTGTTAGCCTTGTAGTTTCAACGATGATGCACTAGATATAATATAAAGCAACATTTTCGGCCAGACTATACCTCCCCCCCCCCTCCCCCCTTTTGGTTTTTGGCCCATGCCCTTATCTTTGAGTGCCTGTTCTCTTCTACGTTCTGGGTTCAAACACTATCACACATTTACCAGATCATTTATACAGTTTTGGGTCATTGCAACAATCAGTATTTCAGCATATATGATGCTTTCTCTTAAGGCCAACCCTAATCTTCAATGTTGTACGCTATAACGTGCATGAATGTCCGAGTGTGTGCCCCCATAGTAGTACCGGTAATCTTGTATATAAGATACACGACGGATGATATATGTACAGATTTTGCACTGTTTGACAGTCATTTTCCAGCACTTGTAAATACTAAAAAATAAAAAGCAGTTACACTTGGTAACTCGAGGTGCAGTGTGGTTTTCTCTTTTAATATGCGTTTAGCAGTAATCATATGCCAGTGCTTTACATATGGTTTAACAACTGCACTCTGCAGCATCTCCAGCATGTTGACAGGTCAATTTAACCCATTAACTGTCAAATTTTCTGTCAAAGTTTCTGTCCGCCTACATCCCATTCCCTCCCGTCCCATCAGTAGGCGAGTTAAAGCACCCGATCCCCAAATGGGGATTTTTAATGGGTTAAAGTAACCGAGGCATGGCCTTCAAAGCTAATTTTTGAGAAAGACTGTGGAAAACAGTGATTAGAGTGTAGGATGCCCGTGTTTATCATAGATGTGTCATAGATTGCAAATCCATTCTATTTTCATTTTCCAACCAGAGTTAATGGTTGTTGAGGGAAACTTTTAATTATCCAGTTCTTTTGACTAGATGGCATAAGCTCACCTGTGCAATTGCTCTTTTATGTAAATATCCAATCAGTAAATCCCATGGCAGCATCTCGGTGCCTTTAGGTGTGTAGACATGGTCAAGATGACCTGCTGCAGACTGAGCATCAGCATGAAGAAGAAAGGTGATTTAAGTGACAGTCATATATAGTCTTTACAGAGAATGATACCAAAAATCCAACGAGAGGCAGTACTCTGGGCAAAAATGCATTGTTGATACCAGAGGTCAGAGGACAATGGTGATACTGGTTATAGAAAGGCAACAGTTCATTTGTAAGGTTGACCACTTGTTGAAGAACATCACAAAACAGAACGCCAAGCATTGAAGCAGATGGGCTAAAGCAGGAGAAGACAGGCAACTCAGGCTGCAATTCACACAGGCCCACCAAAATTGGAAAAATGTTGATCTGATGCGTGTCAGCTTCTTTTGCACCATGTAGCGATGGCATCAGAATTTGGCATAAACAACATAATGCAAGATTAATCCAAATCTCAATCCAACGAAGCACATTTGGGATGTTGGAGACGAGATTCGGAATCACGGCTGTGCAGCCAACAGGTTCCAGCAACGTGTTGAATCTATGCCACACAAAAGGGCCTTCACAACTGTGCAACACAAATTATAGCAGTAATTAAGATGCACTTCCATTTCTCTCAGCAACAAGAGCATGACTTGATTTGTTACTCTATACGTATATCCCTCATTTCTTCAATTCCCAATTCAATTTTCCAGTCACATGACATCCATAATCATTCTGCCTTGACCAGCTGGGCAGTTGTCTATTAAGTATTCGAGCAGACGGTGGCACAGTTATATGTTGTATGTATTTATTACTTTTTCATAAGTTTTTTTTCAAAAGTTGCTGTTTAATGCAGTGTACAGAGGTAAATGGCTGGGGGCCCTGTGGGATTTATTCCCAGACCGTAACATGGTTTTAAATACACTGCTCATAAAAATAAGGGGATATTTCAATCTCGTTTTTTGTGAGCAGTGTAAAATAGCTTAAAATCATATTCCATTCTTCAAAAACTTTATTCATACACTTTGCATTCATGTGGTGAAAACAACACTTTTTTTATTTTTGAATTTTAAAAAAGTGAGCATGGTATACATTATAAGAAAGAACCAAAGTGGTCTTTGTGAGTCAGTAGCACAAATATAAAATGCTTATTTGATTTAAAACATGCAAGTGTGAATTGTCTAAATTCAGCAATGTCTTACGCCATGTGGTAACAGGTTTAAAAGTATGACCATGTGACACTTCCTGTATGGTCAAATCACTCTGTATCGACATGTATGCAAATATTAAAAGCTATAAAAAAAGAACATGAATTGATTGGTGCAGATACAAAAAAAACACTACCAAAAATAAAATGGGAACATTTATCTTTTAAGCTGTTACAATTGTTTTACCTGGCCCACATTGTATAATTTAGAAGGTTACTCATTTAGAAATAAGAGCAACAATTAATTGTCAGTAATTGTACCAAACAAGGAAAAGTATACATTTCCTATATATGCATGTGAGTATTCCTGAAACCCTTTTTAAACATTTATGAAACTTGTCATTAACCACTACTTTTTTGTCATTAACAACTACTTTTACTATGGCACTGAAACAGACCAGTTAAAATACAAAACTGGTGCAGACCGAAATGACAACACTGAAACTGTGAGATATTCAAATAAAACTTTAAATGCTCTTATATCATGTTTTCCACCTAATGGCCACCTCATCTAGCTGTAATTTCATTTCTAAAAAAAATTCTCTTTACTGAGAAAAGCAGATTCTACACTAGAGATATTGGTTACTGGGGTCTAAAACACTGAACTGGATTTGAGAAATTGTCTAGTTGAGCACTGGAATTTAATGTTGTGAGCTTGTGATGCTGAACGACAGGATACAGACTATGTACATGATAACTGTCTACTTATGAGAGTATTAACAGTACATTCAAACCCTGGTAGCGATTTCTCACTACAACATACAAGATATTTAAATCCCCTCCCTCCCTGCTGTCTGAATCACTAACTCGATCAAATTAAAGCTGGGAAATGGATTCTACCCGAGTATCAGTGGATAGTGTAACAATACAGGTCCTATCTGTCTGTACTCACTTCTTACTACACTGCTCACAAAAATAAAAGGATATTGCATTTTGAAGTATATCCTAGTTTTGTGTGCAGTAGGTTTGAAAACATATGACACAGATTAGTTAAGAACCTCGGTGTGTGACAGCAAAAAAATAGTTTACTCTGTTTAATTACACCACGCACTTAACAGCAGTAAGAATTTAAGAGGTAGCAACTTGGGGAACAGTGCATGCAATGTGGCATTTTTGTTTAGGTCACATCCTTGTGAATGGCATTGACACAGACAAACACACACGGGTAGAGGAGATACTTTCTGTCATATCTCATGGTATTGAGTTGACATCGCTGAAAGTATGAAAAGACTAGATGTCTGAATGTGGTTGGATCTTTCCCATAAAATAATGGATATAAATGGCTCCTATAATCCAAGTAGTCAATGTCTGAGTACTCCTTCCAAGGAGGAGGTTCATTTGGACAACGAGGTTGGACTATTTTTGGGAATGTTGAACAGACACTGCTGGATTGCAGTGATACAGGAGCATATTTACATATTGTAGTATTCAACGTTTAACATAAATTCTCTGACCACCTTTTTAGGAACACCTGCACACAAAAACACAATTTAAGTAACCGTGAGTGTGGCATGGGTGTTTCAGCCAAATGGGGTGCTTTCAGTATTTTACAAACTGTTCGTTTCTTGACTGCTTGCTACCACAAGCTGCTGCTGCTGCTGGTGGTATAATGGTTTGTGGAATTTATGGCACACATTGGTTCTCCTACTGCCAACAGAACAAACATGGTTTGGTCATCACCTATAGAATATCAAAATATTTACTTCTTAAAATTCATTTTTTTGTGAGCAGTATAGTTTCTGACCATGCGCATGATCAACAGATTTCAGCTGTACTAGCTACTTCCAGCACGATCATGCTCCTTGACGAATAAAATCTGGTTTAATGAACATGACAATAAGTTCAGTTTTAATGTAAACGTGGTAGAACAGGAAATTCACCCCATAAATGTGCAACTAACATATCTAATGCCACTGGCTAGAACAGGGTTTCTGGTAAGTATGGAATACTGTGCTAAAAACCTGTACATGTGAATTGAAAACAATTTTCCAATCTTTTCTCAGTACAGAGAAACATGTTGAAATGTTTAAGAAAAGATACAGTGCTCACAGAAATTTGGGGATATTTCAAAATGAAATCTCCACTAATTAAATATACCCACATTTTTGTGAGAAGTGTACATTTAAAGGCATGTTTGAATGGACATGAATATGGTAATCCGTTCCCGTACTACTGAGTGTATAAGAAAAATCACATTCAATGCTCAGGGCACTCCGTAGAGACTACCTACTGTAGGCCCGCTCCTTTTTGGATCTTTCGAGGGCTTTGTCCATAGTCTTCTCATTCTCGCCCCTACAATTTGGACAGTACCACTTCCCCTTGGGCTTGTGGTGCAGATCGACACAGGAAAAGTGGAACCACTCAATGGGGCATTTGTCATTATCGCAGCAAATCATCTCTCCATAAGAAACCTGCTCGCACAGGCAGTAGGTAGGCTCATTAGGGTCTATGGGGAGGTCGACTGGTGATGTCTCTCGTTCCTGTTTGGCTTTTGACCCCTTTTTCTTCTTTTTGGATGATGATGAGGATGATGATGAAGTCGTCCTGGCCTTTTTCTCTTTCGGCGTTCCCATACTATGATCTTCGCTGTGCTCTACCCTGTAGTTGGAGTTGTCTCGGTTTTCACAGCCACTTTTTTGCCTTCGTGAGCGCTTCGCACCAGACTTGTCGACTGAAGCCGGTGTCTCGTCGTGCTTTCTCTCTGTGCTGGCTTTACTCAGTAACAGCAGTGGTGTGGACTGTGGTGTCATGCCGACATTCATAACAGCAGTTGAAGCAGTGCTGCCCACAGACACGGTGCTCTCTGGTGAACTCTGGCAGGCATGGAAAAGCTCCACCTGCCACTCAAACTGTCGTGTGTAGTTCTCCACCAATTCCACCATTTGCCCTGCGATCTGCAGCTTCTCATCCCCGAGTTCCTGGGTCCGTATCAGAGAGCACTGAATATGATTGAGGAGACGCCGCCTTTGGACTGGGTCCGATTCCTGCTTGCGCTTCTCATAGGTATCGCTCAGCTCCTTTAGGACCTCTGGACAATCAACAATTAGACAGATTACTGACACTGATTCTGATTGATACCGATACTGACCGTCACAGATACAGATTTTGCCATGTATTAAGAAAAATATATTTTTAAAATGATGTTGTATCCTTACTGGATGTAAGGGTGGTTAATATTTAAAAGTCTCCGTGATCTGCCTCATAGCTTACTTAGCACTCAACATGTTTTATCTATTCGCTTGTCCACTATGCCTCTACCATGATAGACAAAAATAAACCAATGATAGATCAGAGTGCAATAAATATTATTATTGATTTAAATTGTATTAATTACATAAAAGTATATTAAAGTAATAGTAAAATTAAATATTTACTAAATTGACATCAGGCCACCCATGGAGGATGGGTCCCTTTTTGAGTCTTGGTCCTCCCAAGGTTTCTTCCTTCTACCTTCAGGGAGTTTTTCCTTTCCACTGTCATGCTAGGCTTGTTCAATTGGCCTTTGAATATAATATAAGATTGTAAAGTTGCTTTGATGTGGCTCTGTTGTAAAAAGCGCTATATAAATAAACTTGACTTGACTAGACTTGCTTCTGTTTCATTTAACTGGCAACAGTGTCGTTTAAACGGTTAGCACAAGTGGCCTGTGTTGCTTCAGTTCTTTTCTGGAGTCTTTATTAGTAGGGAAAAAAGGGGCAAAAGTTTGGATCAAAAAATTGGTCACAAAGCTTGTAAAAAATGTCTTGGTGAGAAAAAAAAACATGCAGAAAAGGACATACAGAGAGTCCGAGGTCGGGATTCGAGGATCGCACCGGGGCACGCTGGAGCTCCACTGGCCATATACAGTAGATGCACTTTGTATTTATACAATTACAGTACAGTAGTACATCTGTTTATCGAAATATCTCTTTGGTCCCCATTATTGTTATATATTTGGGAATCAAGGATAAAGCGTGATTAAAACGTTATTGTATAAAAGGCGTTTCCACCATAAGGTTGAAACAGTCGAAGTGCCGATGGAGAATCGCCTCCTAGCACTGAACGCTATAGCTAATGCACGCTAACTAGACATGGTGCACCACTTTATTAAACTTAAGGCCTGACATATAATAATTAGACAAGTCATTTATTTCTAGAGCAGTACTTCACAGAAAAGTTGCTGATGTTTCGTAAAATAACGTTACGATACGAATAGCCAGCACACTTTAGCTTGATTAGCTCTATTACGCACCACTACTAACACTCTAACGTTGGTGTTAGCAAATAGCCCCAATATATTTGGATTATGGTCATACCATT
Source organism: Parotocinclus haroldoi (assembly GCA_034779995.1). NCBI lineage: Eukaryota > Metazoa > Chordata > Actinopteri > Siluriformes > Loricariidae > Parotocinclus > Parotocinclus haroldoi. The sequence continues at coordinate 10,238 of JAUZST010050869.1, read as the reverse complement.
TTTAGATCTTTCTCATAGCATACAGTGACTCAGCCAACTCCATCAAGGGACAAAATAATGGGTTTAATAAGAAACCAGGGGCTGTCCCCCAGTAAGCGCACTACCACACTAAACAGTACGTTAAAATAGGTACGTACTACACAGTACGGCAGTGCAGTTTGTTCCGTCGGTGTACAACAGTAAATATGGCATAATAAACGTTTAATGGAAGGTTTAATAAACAGTGAAATCACCAAATATGCCAGAACAACAACAACAACAATCCGTACACCATTTACTAATGCATCCTCACACAAGATTTCACTAATACTTCCGTTTGTTCACGTCGTGTTTACAGAAGCCCTGTCACATTTGAATCCATACAAATGAATTTAAAATCCAAACCTTGATATTTCCCGTCTATTTCCCTCATTAGAGACACACATCTCTGTAGATCCAGGGGCAAAGATTCTACCAGGTCCAAATATTCCTCCACGTAGTTTGTAGTCACATGCACAGCCTCTCCGTTAGCAGCAGCGTTTAGCATGCTGCTGTTTTTACTTTGTGCTGCATTTAATCTTATGTAGTTTAGGTTTCTTCCAACTCTAACGTCTTCCAAAAGAACAATATGGAAGAAGAGAACTTCCTCGTGCACAATACTTGATGTGGAGTACTACAGCAACTACTTCTGTTCTTGGAAAACACCCAGTTCGACTCTCCAACGAGTCGGATCTTTTAAACGACTCTTTCACGCTCGTCCGCCTTACAAACTGATTCAACGATAGCAAACGATTCGGTTAAATTATATTTAATATTCACCCAGTCAGTTCAGGTCCTATTATCGTGTTACAACGAAGAATATATATTTTTTTACAACATTTCACTGTACTAAGAAAATAATTAACATTTTAAAAATGTATATCGATATTATCGATATATCGATAGTTGAATTATTTTAAAATTAAATAAAGCAAATGCATCAAACTGTGACGACATTTTTTTTTTTACTCATCTTTGCTGATAACCAAGAGTAACTACGTTTTCTCTTTTCTCTCTGAGGTGATTTTCCAAAACCTGTTTCAACCCTTCCCGCTGAGGACTCGATATCCTGGAGCGACTCTGTATTGGATGAAATGTTTGCAGATATACATCTCTTTTACATTATTTAAAATGTTATTATTTACTTAATTCTACTATTAATACACATTTTAGTTAAGATCTAGGCTTTTAAGCCTTGGTCGTCGAGTTTTTCCAATAGATAACAAAATGTTGTGAAGCTGCTTTGAGACAATGTTCCATTGAAACTAGCACTATAGAAGTTAATATGACTTGACTTGACTCTTTACCAGGGCTGCTAATAATTGTGACTATACAGTGCTGCTTGGAAAAACCAATTAAACTGATGTTCTCCAGACCTCTATGTGAGAAAGCCGAACAGGGCAAGTACGGTTATATTCTCTCATGGATTGGAGAGAAAGGATGAGATATTTTTAACACATGGACACTGGAAGAAGATGACGCAAAGAAATTACAAATATATTATAAGTACATTAAATATATCACACCAAAGTTTAACCTTATATATGCAAAATATCGCTTTTATGAGAAAATGCAGGGTGATAAGGAAACTTTTTCCTTAAGAAAACACTTCATCAACGAACTAAAGTTGCAAGTTAAAAATGCGAATATCCAAATAGTGATGAGATGGTATGAGGCTGTATTGTTTTCACTACAAATTAACTGCGAGAGCGGGAAAAGTTGTTCAGCCATGGCGGCGAACTAACGCTGGACAAGGCCATAGACATAGCACCCTCGCTTGAGCTAGCACAGGCCTAGCTTAATAAGATAATCGGCAGCAGAGAGTCCAGTTACACCGCTGTACATGCTGTAAACCGAAAACCAGAACATACGCAACCAGGCATATGAGAATCCGACACAGCAATATTATATGCGACTGCTGCACGGGCCTACACACCACTAGAGATGGCATCTGTCCAGCCAAAGGTAAAGTGTATAAAATGTAAGAAATTGAATGGCTTTGCCAAAGTTTGCAAGTTAAAGCAACATATGTACACACTATGAAAAAAAGATACACACATGGTAGAAGACACAGAAGTGGAACATTTATTGATGGACTTACTACTAAAAACACAGGAACACAGCACAACTGTCAACTAAGAATATGCAACTGAGACTACAAGTTCATCAGAACTGAACGATTAAAACAACTGAAAAAACATTGCTTGATCTGTTGATTCTCGATTTCTGCTGCGACATTCAAATGGTACGTGTCCAAATTTGCTGTAAACAAATTGAAAGCATGGCTCCATTCTTGTATCAACAGTTCAGGCTGGTGGTTTCGTAATGACATAAGGGATATTACCATGGCACACGTTAGGTCCTTGAGACAGTTGAGCATTAGTTAAACATCCCAGCCTACCTGAGTACTGATGCTCATTATGTCCATCCCAATATAACCACAGTGTACCTCTTCTGATGGCTACTTCCAGCAGGATAACACGCCGTGCTACAAAGCCCAAATCATCTCAAACTAGTTTTTGAACATGGCTTTCATTGTACTTAAATGGAAGCAACAATCACCAGACCACCCGGACCCTACCATTAGGATGTCGAGGAATGGTAGAATAGTATTATGGAGTTTGTAATATTGAAGCCTTACCGAGAGTCAGTGTGAGTATTTTTCACTTTTGTCAGTATAACCATGCTCCTATCATGAATAGAAACTGATTATGATATAATTAAGTTATTGGAAAACATTCTCAAGACTTTCCAATTTTCTAAACTGAACATTCACTTGTATTTATTCAGTTAAAACATTTTTGGTTGGGTGGTTAAACTACCAGCAAAAAGAATCGTTCTGCAGAATTCTCTGTATAACTTTACACTGAGATAAAAAGGAGTTGTTGTGAAACTGGACATCAACATTCCATTGACCTTTAGTTGACATTTTACTGGTACATAATGCTACTGAGTTAGACTTGACCCAATGAAGCAGCCACAGGTCATTACACTGCATCCAGATACATCGTTTCATGCTCTTTTCTTCTTGCTGTGACAAATCCATTGTTCTGGAATAGGGAGAAGGTCCATCAGACCACATGACTCCATATTCCATTACTCAAAAGTCCAATCTTTATTAAAGCCCTCTATTTAGCCTCAGTAACAAGCAGGGTTGAAAGTAAGTTTAAATTCCTATAGGTACTAACACCAAATTGTCACTTTATATTGACCTTTTGGTTTCATGTCAAACAAAGTGTACTTAAAATGTTAATCAACTATACTGCTCACAGAATTTGGTGATAGGCCTACTTCAAAATTCAATCTCCCATAATGAAACATTCCCCAATTTTTGTGGACAGTATACTGACAGAATACTAACAGAGATCATTTAGTCTATTTATTTATTTATTTTATTATTCTTTTCAAGCTCCTTCAGTGAAGTGCATACATAGTGCATTTGACACCTCTGAACTGTCCCTCTCCTGACTCTCATTCTCTTCACCTTGTCCATGTGGTCATGCTCTTGATTTCAATATTCGATGATTTTTATGATGATTCTATGATTTGACTTTTGATTTGATTTGACCTCTATTCATCAAGTTTTTTTTTATTGTTGAAGGTTCATCACTATTATCATCACTTCCTATTATTATTATTATTATTATTATTATTATTATTATTATTACTATTATTATTATTATTACCCAGTTTACATAATGTGTTGACCGTCTTTTTCCACCACTCAGAAATCTCCTTTATTGGTACATGGTACACATATGTTGCCAGTCATTTAACAAATGAGAAACTACTCATTGCAGCAACAAAGATGGAATCCTTAATTCCATCAAAGTATTTATCATAAGTATTTCATCATAAATATTTGCTTACTTTTATCTTGATTATTATCCAGACAGTGTATGAATATTGTAGATGGCAAAATATATACTCTTTGAATGCGAAACGCAATCTTTGTGGCTTGGTAAACGGTATCCTGTATAATGAATCGATTCAGTTGTGTCCTACTTTGAGTGTGAAACCAGCAGATGGCGCTCGAAAACAATGTATGAAATGTTTTATTTAACTGAATTTGTCGTGTCAGCAAATACACACACACAATATTTGTTTTTATATTTATATATAAACAGCAAAGGAGCAAAGGTTACAGTTGCACCCATCAGACACATGCACACTAGAAACATTTAAGAGACACCAATTAACCGGACACAACTTTGGAATGGGGGGGGCTTAGTAACTGGACAAAACCAACATGAAAATTTGGAGAAAAATCAGTCTCCACACAGGAACAGTCCAGGATTGAGATCACACCACGGATCTCTGGAGACTCCCCACAAACTACTGCTACTAATAAACTTGCGATTAAAAGGGATGTAACTTTTAGCATGTAAACAAGGTTTGGTTTGACAAAATCCAAATGAGATTCAGAAAGGTTTGACTCCTTCGAATGAAAAGAAATCTATTAAGACAATGCTAATATTTTTATGAATGCTATTTTGTCTTATTTGTAAGGACATGGTTACAATTTGCACAGTTTATTTATTGAGGAAAATGATCCAATATTACATACAGTATCTGTGAGAGGCAATGCATGTGAGCCTCTAGTATTTGTAGTTTTACTTTGAATGGAACCTAGGGTAACTTTCTGGGTCAAATTAGAAGACTTATGCCAGGAGAAGGAGACATCACATTTCAGCTTTAGAACCTTATCCCATTTGTGAAACATGGACCTGTTGTGCTTTATCTGGTCCATGGTGGCTTGCCATTGCTGATGGAACAATTAACACTGGTAATTGAATTAAAGCGGTTCAGTTCAGACGAATTAGCTAAAATTCTTCCATTCCATTGTACAGGTCAATCCCTCTGAGACACCACACTTAAACTAGATGATTAGTGTGAATATCTGGAGCAGCCAATTTCAACAGTCAACAGTGGAACAGGACGTAATGTTCTGTCTTATGGAAGAATTCTGTTACCAAAGCATTCAATATTTTGAATGAGTTTGCTGTGTTAGTCACTGCTGATTTCTTACGCCATTTCCATATTTCTGTTTTAAACAGCTATCTGATCAAAACAAACATTTTTAAACTGATGCGACTGTAGAGAAAATGGTCATTTAAAAACATTTAGTGCTCCTTACCTTTACTTTGACTTTTATTTCATTGCAAACAGAATGATCCCAAATGTATTTCATGTTTTGTCTGGGCAACTTCATTTCATTTAATAATAAATTCCATTCCTACATTTCAGGCCTGTGACACGTTCCAAAAAAACTGGGACAGTGACATTTTTCCAAGGTTAGGATACAAGGTTCGGTCTTTGCTAGGGTTAGGATTGGATGTTAGATTTGGTCTGGGGTAGGGTTCAGTATTGGTGTTGTGCTACAGTTAGGACTGTAATGGAGTGGGAACAGAATTAAGGTTTAGGGTTGATCTAGGGTTAAGATTGGGAGATTAGGTTTAACGTAAGACTGTATATTATTATGATTAATAATACTATAATTGGGTTTTAGGGTTGATCTAGGGTGTTACAGTTGGGCTAGGTTGAGGAGGACTAAGATTGGGTTGGACAAGTGTTAAGACAATGTTATGGTTGGTTATTTGTTTTAATGGGTTATGCTTAGTTTAGGATTTGGCTAAATAGATTTTAGAATTAGATAAATAGGTTGGGTTGGGTTAAGTGTTATGCTGACTGGATACTAGGAAGATAGATTTGGGATTGGGTAATAGAATAGTATTAGAGTTAAGGCTGGGTTGCCAGGGCTGTGTTAGGCTTAGGATTTGTTTATTGCAAATAGTAAGGATGTAAGAAGGAACTTAAATACTATGAATCATTGTATATTCAACAATGCTATGTATTGTGTATAATACATTTGCTCCATTCTAGAAGCCAATTTAAAGGTTAATAGTCTGAAATGAATGTTCTGTACTACTAAGTGGAAAGTGAAAGTAATTGCAGTGGACAGGTCTGCCTGGAGGCCCACACGGCCTCTTACGCACATCTGTCAGTCTGCTGTCGCAATAAATACCACCTCTTATGCCTTCCACAGTCAGTGCACAATTCAGAGCCTGGAGTAAATGAGGTTAGTTTCCACATTAACACCAAGACGACTGATGGAGAGGTGTGTCCAGGCTGCATAACTCTGCGCATACACTGTCAGGAGCGTGAGAGTTTCAGCACTGCGGCACAAGACGGCATTATTTTCTCCGGTGGGCGTCTATTGCAACACAATCTCCCCATGCGTCAGAAAAGTGCTCTAAAAGTAAAGTGATCTTTGTAAACACGTTGCACAAGATGGGTCTCAGGTGACCAGGTCAGTCCCTGCAGCAGCTCTGGAAGTGAGGTAAAGTAACACAGTGTAAAAGTGAATAACCGTGCAATATCTGATACCACACCTCTGTAATGAAGAAAAAAAACATGGAGAGTCCTATGGGAAGTACAGTCCTGTTAGCTGTAGAAGAGATCACTTTAGTTTACATTTTACTCTGCTATAGTAGACAAGTATACACCTTGTGGAATGGCCTGGATTACTAATAATGAGTACATATAACTAATGATCTATCTATCTATCTATCTATCTATCTATCTATCTATCTATCTATCTATCTATCTATCTATCTATCTATCTATCTAACTAACTAACTAACTAACGGTTAATACATTTGAACTGCCTCACAACAAGAAGGTCCGGGGTTCAGTTTCTTTAGGTTCTTTATGTGTGGAGTCTGCATGTCCTTCCCATGTCTGCATGGGTTTACTCCGGGTACTCTGGGTTTCCTCCCACAGTTCAAAGACGTTTGTTAGGTTAATTGGTGTCTTTAAAGTGGCCCTTAGTGTGTGACTGTGTGCGTGTCTGTGTGTGTGTGCCCTACGATGGATTGGCACTCCAGGGTTGTTCATGCTCTTGCGCCCAGAGTTGCCGGGTGGGCACCAGCTGGCCTGCGACCCTGTGTAAATTAAACAGAAGATAATGGATGGATGGACTTAATCCTGATCAGGACCATGGTAAAGCCAGTACCAAACGCAGGTACAGGGTGCAAGGCAGGTAGAGAGGGCACCAATCTGTGCACTCATATGCACACTCACTCACTAGGGGCCCATTCACGACACCAATTAGCCAAACCCTTTTTATACTGTGGAATGAAACCCATGAGAAGCTTTCTGATTTAATTTAAAACACATTTAATGTCATACGTTATCAAAGCAAAAAATGGAAATAAATCAATTAGAAACGACCCCATTGAAAATATTGCTGCAAGCAACAAATTGGAATCTCACAAACTGTGTAAAAAAGACATCACATTAGATAATGCAGAGGTAGTTTCCAGGTGTCTACTGCAACATTAGCTTGCAGTGCATAATGGGTTTATAGAAAAAATAGATCGGTATACCCACCTCATAGTAATCGGATGAGCCATTTGAAGCTTCGTTTTATCCAAGTGTTCAGGCGAGTCTAAGTATGGCTCATTCCAGTAAAGTCTCAGAAATAAATGCCTTTCCCAAAATCCCTTGATAATGACCCAAACAAGCCTGTGGCTTCTAGAGGGCTAACCATTATTAGATCACTGAAGTGCATATAATCCTAATCAGATTCTTGCCTGAATCTGATGTCACGCAGTTATTGGCTTATTCTGTGCATGTAAATTCACTTTGTGTCATAAAAACATTAGTAAGTCCACAAGGAGACCTCAAGTAAGAACTGGATATGGTGAGTATGTGTTCCCATAAATGGTTTTAGCCAAAATAGACCTCTAGTACAGAGTACAAATGTCAGAAACCAAGCATATTAGCTGATTTGTTATAATGGTGTGAAAATGGTATGACATTTGATTTATGCTGAAGCATTAATTACGTCACTCAAAAGTTCTGCATAACAGTAGAACCTAATGCATCTGATGTGTTGTCTAATCATTTGTACTTTCATTTTCATAATACCTTTATTTGTTTTTTTGTTTGTTTTGGGTGCAGGTGTCAGAACACAGATATATGCTAATGTAAAATGTCCCCAGGCTGCTTTCACTCTGCACTGCAGGCTTATAGAGAGTGTTCATTTTGTCACAGCATGCTTTGCTAAAGTGTAGTCTTTACAAAAGCTGTGGTGGTCCAAACGTACTCTGTACCACTGCTATAAGCACTTCAACATGCACACTGTGGTCTAGAGACCTGAAAATGCCCGGAATGTTTGATAGCTTTGACTAAGTGCGTCACTGTGAGCTGGGTAAGTGCTACTGATGATGTAATGACCTGATGATCTATCTACTGCTCAGCAACCTGCGCCATTCATGGAGAATTAGACTGATTAGACATTAATACATCCAATAACATCCAGGTTCTTGTGAAGCTTCATACATGGCATATGAGTAACTAGTAAAAGAAACAAAACAAGAACCGAGACTCATATGGAACTGTAGTTTAGGGGCAAAACATAATTATATAATTGTGTCCATTTTACTATGGGATAGAGCAGTGTCATAATATCACCAAGATCTGGTGACTTTGAATCCTCTAGCTCATGTTTTTTTAATTTCATATTAACCAGCCAAAAACAATTCCCACCCTTGAACACCCAGTGACATATTTAAACTTTGTGGGGGACACACTGCTTACACCTAATCCATTATATGAATAGTGTTTCATTGTTAAAGAAAACAGAGGGTACGACACACAAGGAATGTAAAGATGGATTTGCCAAACAAAGCAAAAATGAATTTATATTTACTATGAGTATATATTAAAGCACATTATATTCGATCCAGTAATGTCTCACATTATTACAGACAGCACATTCAGTATATTGTGCTTTTAATAAACAACTCATGAACGAAGAGGCCTGAAGAAGAGTAAATCCAGAATTGTTCTGAAGAACAGGCCAAGCAAATTGCACCCAAATACAACACTGGTGCTCCTCTGAATGCGACGGAGAAGCATAAGCATAAGCACTACCTAACATTCAGTACCACACACGGGCTAAAACAGCAGTTGAGCAATTCAAGTTTCATTGCTGTCTAAGGGAAACAGAAAGGCAACGCTCCAGTGCACAAAAGAAGACACGTATGAATCTGTAAGCATTGGAAAAAAACCTCTTCTGCTCAAATGAATGTACTGAGTCACAATTTGGCCCAAACAGCATGAATCGATGAACTCTTTCTGTCAGGTGTCAACAGTTCAGGTTGTCACTTCTGATAACTTTGGATGGACATTTGAACAGTAGGGCTTATCATGCCACAAGCAACATTCAGTAGTTCTTATTACTTCTCTGATCTTCAATGACTGCAGAGCTTAATCCTATAGAGCATCTCTGAAGTGAAGTACAATGGCCTGTTCACAACATATCAGTACCTTCATCTGATTTGCACCAACTGCAAGTAGCTATCTGTCTGCATGGATTACTATTCCGACAGAATGATTTGTAGTGCAATGGTTAATCTATGCCATGATTAACTGCTTCAGTAGTGAAGGTCAAAGGGGGTCCAATAATGCAATAGATGGATGTCTCTAATAAAGTGGCAATTCAGTACAGAATAAATGCAGGAAATGATCAAAAACGATATATTCTATATGTGCAAGGGCTTTGAATATGTTGCTTGTAAAGTATATATAGATAAAGAATTATTATAATAAAATGTTCATGACGGCCATAGAGGAGGAAGTGCTGCGTTTTTTTCAGTGTTAAGAAGCTTTAAACTGATAAAGCTCTTTTACTATCGTTCCATCAGGCTTAGCACTTCCCTTCCTCTCTCACACACAACACAAACAACACATACCCAAACACGTCCCCTGTCTCGCCTGTGTACAAACCCCTTTCACCCTTTATTGACATCATCGTTGTGCTCGTTCTGACGTGGGTACACTGTGCCATATTCTCACATGACATTTAGTTCACACAGTCATGCCTAATCAGATCTGTACAGTGTAAATATGTATTGGATGAGTTATGGCTGTTTCTATAAACATGATTCTGAAGGTGTATAGATGGAAATGTGTGGCAAATGCTGATGAACACCATTTAACACCTCTGCACTGTGAATAGACGTACAATTCCATATTAGCATACACTTTCAAATTTAATGTTATTATATTCATACGTCATAACAATTGAAAATACAACTCCATGATCAACCTTTTCACCTTAACGCAAATGTCAAGTAAAAAGGCACCATGAAGGTTATTTTTACTCCAAAAAGTACAAATAGATCCTTTTATAGAAAATATAAAAGTCAGCG